>JAXIVJ010001845.1:0-122500 GCA_036785665.1 Chirona hameri | reverse complement strand
CAGCGGCCGATCGCAGCGCAAACACCCGGTGCACGCGGAGGCGGCGCGGGGAGCGCGCCGCATCAGACCCAGGAGGGGAAAGCGCGACGCAAAGGGTACGTGCATGCCGACTGTGTCGGCGAAGGTGTTGTGTTGCTGCTGAATAGTGATAGTCGTGGCGTGTCGCCAGTCAGTTAACAGTCCTATTTTAATTGTGTCGTCTAATTCATGCTTTCGGTTCTGGTTAGTCTCGGTACTCATTCACGCTCCATAGTTTCCCTGCATGTCTGGCGTTTACGGGGCTCTGCGGTGCCCTTTACCGGCTGTCACGCCTAGGCGGGGCTGGGCAGTGGGCAGGGCTGGCGCTGGTGTTTCGTGTTGACAACAGACACGGGCTCGTCTGGTCTGTCCACCGTGGTGAATGGCCGCCCACTACAGCCGCTGCCCTGCAGCCGGCCGGCTGACTGGCTGAGAGGCCGTGCATGCCTGAGCCATACCACGGCTGTGGTGGCGTGTGTGAGGGGTGTTGAAGATCCCATGGTCCGTCGCGTGGCGATGGGCTGGAGCGGTGGCGGGTGCCTGCACCTGCTACTCGGCAGCCCCGAGACGGCGGCGGCGGCGGCGGCGGCGGCGGCGGCGGCGGCGGCGGCGGCGGCGGCGGCGGCGCGGCGGCTGCTGACAGGTGACGGCGGCGCGGCGGCTGCTGACAGGTGACGGCGGTACCGTGGAGCCTCCCTCTCAGCGGCACGAGCCGCCGCCTCCGCCGCCTCCGCCGCCTCCGCCGCTATCGGCCACTGCGACCAACTGCACCGGCCGCCGGCCGCAGATACGGCGCCCCAGCCAGCCAGCTCTGTTGACGTACAGACCACAGCCGCACCCGCCGACCCATATTGACTACCGCACCCTGACGCGGCGATAATAGGGTCTTTAAATATCCGCATAGTGGGGCCGGGCCCAAGTTGTCTTTGGCTCCGGGTGTCATTTTGCAACGTGCCAGCGGCATCGAAGTGGGGCGGGCTCGTTCACAGCGCCCGTTCACAGCGGCATGGAGACAACTTTGAGGTCATTGTTTGGTTCGAGTGCGTCAGTCGGCGTTCTAAAACGGTTCGGGCCGCGCCCCGGTTGGCTTTGAGGCGGCCCACTCGGCGCATGTGTCAGCGGCGCTCCGCTTGGGAGTGGCGGCGGCGCTGCGTGGGCCGCACGGCCGGTATTTCGGGCCGCACTGGCGAGCTGCCACGCGGCCAGCTCCCCGCTGCCCCGGCCCGGCCCGGCCTGCCCCCTGCCGGCGGCACAGGTGACAGGAAGCCGAGCCAGACCCCTGCCGCTGCCGCCGCTGCCGGCCAACGCCGCTCTCCGACCGCCGCGCATTGGTCTGGGAAGCAGGCGACCGCAGCCGACTCGGAAACCGTTCAGACGGAAAAGCGCGATCGGTAGTAGCCGGAATATGTAGCCAGGATGTGGAACCTGCTAACAATTATGGAAAGTACCAATGTCGAACACCGTTGTAGTACACGGGAATTGTTTAAGCGTCGAAGAGGAAGTTTATGGTTGTCCTCGGCGGGGAGACACCTGTTGAGCACTCCTGTGGTCGCCAGCTGTTTGGCGGCGCTGGCTGGGTCTGGCGGGAGCTCGTCTGCGGCTCGTGCCCGCCCAGGACAGGCGGCGGCGGCGGCGGTGGCGTGTTGCAGCCGCCGCGGTGTGCCGGTGTCCGCCGCCACCCCGCTCCTCGCAGCCCGGCAGCGCCGGTGTCCTCCTCCGCCGCCAGGGGACGGCGCCGGCCGGTAGAGTGCAGCAGCTGTCTGCCCGGCGCCGGCCGACCGCCGCGCCGGCCTTTTACGGAGACGGCCGCTGGCAGGTGCGCCAATTGGCCCCAACGGGACGGCCTAATGGGTCGGGTGACGCAATGAATGGCATGCACGGACAGTGTGTGGCGCCGTAATGTTTGCCAGGTTGACCCTGGATGAGCTGACGTCAACTAGTTACAGCTATTTGTAGGGGTTTGCGGACAGGGCGTTCGAACACCGCACCACACGTGCATCGATTCCAGGGAATGCTAGCGGTGTTGACAGGTAGCTCCTTAGTAACCGGCAGGTTTCTGTATGTGTGTGGTCTGAACAGTGCTTGCACTGCCCCGCGGTGCCACCGTCGCAGTGCTGACACGGGCACTGTTGACTGTAGCAGCCTGCATATCTGTGTGTATGTGTGTGTATGTGTGTGTGCACAATCTGGACACTACCCCGTTGTGACCGGCAGTCCTCCTCTGTCTGTTGCAGTTCAGGAGATGGTGCACTCGAACCGCGACTGCTCGCCGCGGGCCGCCGACGAGATGACCTTCCCGTCCTTCTGCGTCTTCGTCGCCAACCTCAAAAAGTAGGTGATCTCAGCGGTGGCGGCAGGGGCGGGCCGGGCCGGGCCGGGCCGGGCCGGGCGTGCTATCGCCGCGCGCTGAGCCGGCCGGGGGCGGGTGGGTGTGTGCGGTTGCCATGCGGTTATCGGCAGGAACGATACAGAAAAACGACACTGTTTTTGTGGGTGGGCGGGCTTCTGTTGGCAGCGACACCGAAGCTGAAGTCGGCCGTGAAAGGTTGAGATGTAAAGAAATTGTACAAGCCCCTTACGTGCGGTCGATGTAAGCTGGCGAGCGGACGCGTACCGCTGTCGTGTTGGGGGGGATCCGCCATCGTCCTTGGAAGGCGGTGGAGGACGGTCGTCGTGGCGGCCCTGTAGGCCGTTTCTGTGTACGGCTGCACGCTTTCACTGGCTAATGACCGGGTCACGCGCGGAGGACAGCTCATGGTCTGGCAAAGTCACGGCAGCGTCGAGATTATATGGGATAATCGGGACGTTTAGTCTCTAGCGCGTTATCACGCCGTGTTCCTGTAACATCCTCGGAGAGAGACTCGGACAAAGGCCGTAAAATGCACAACTATGTCAGTTTTTTTTTCAACTGCGAGGCGGACTGATAACAAGGCCACGCCGGAGGACCGCTTGTGCAGAGGGAATTCAAGGACATTTTTGCGTGCGGGTCTGCCCTTTGCGCTCGTTTGCAATTCGGCTAATTGGAAAGCCCTAGCCGGTCCCTTACATCCGAATTCTACGTGCATACATTTTTGGTTCCCAGCCGGGTTTTATCGTGCCCGACCGTGCGGTGACCTGTGCCGACGCACGAAAAACTCGGCTCTGGCCGCCTTGGCGCGATAGCAGTGGCGCCGCTGGGACCTGGCCTGCTGGCGGCGGCCGAGGCTGGGAGACATTGCCCAGGGTGAGCCGACATCACCCTGGCCTCGTGACTGAGCCCCGGGCCGGCGCCGTCAGCGGCGGACCGGCCGTGA
Source organism: Chirona hameri (assembly GCA_036785665.1). Lineage (NCBI taxonomy): Eukaryota > Metazoa > Arthropoda > Thecostraca > Balanomorpha > Balanidae > Chirona > Chirona hameri. The sequence goes on along the minus strand of JAXIVJ010001845.1, from coordinate 119,189 downwards.
GCGCAGCTGTGTGCCGGCGACACAGACACGCAGACACACAGGTGTCCGGCGTCTGGCGAGCTGCGGCCTGGCGATGTCACGCGGCCCAGTCCGGAGAGCGAGGGTGGAGCTCACCGGAGCAGGACCAGCGCTCTCTCTCAGGGCACGGTCAGAGCAGGGACGTGGCACCATGAGAATGAGGCCGGCTGCGAGTGAATGAGTGCGGCGGACGGCCGACCGGGCGGTGGGAAACCTCAGACGCCGGTAACACTGCAGGATGTGGTCCGGATAGGAGATATCACGGCGCTTCCGTCAGCGGGCGTCGGCGTGGTGCGGTGACGAGGGTACTGGACAGCCTGGGCCTGCGTGCGGGAGCAATTAGAGCAGACCCTGCCACGGCCGGTCTGCACTGGTGACGGTGCGGGAGGGTGCGTATCGCAGCCGTGCCGGTGTGCCGTGCCGTGCCGTGCCGGTGTGCCGTGCCATACCGGAGTGGTGTCCCGGCTTCTCAGGGACGGACGCACGTCTCTCCTGACGGACACGTGATCACTACGTGCCTTGCGCACCACTGGGGAATGCCGGCAGCGTGTGTGAGTGTCCACTTCCGACTTCCGCCGTCCCGTGGGCGGTCTTCCGGTCTCAGGGCCGCTGGAAGTCACGGCGTGTATCTTGGAAGCTCAGACGGCTGCTGATGCTTTCCGAATCCCTTCGTTCCACCCCCACTCACTCCTGTTCGGTTCCGTTCCGCGTCCAGCAGTGTGTAGAGCATCATGTTCTGTTGGTTTTCACGGTTCCGGCAGCTTTTCCTGGCCTGCAGCGCGCCGTCTGGAGTATGACGAGCCGAACAGTTACATGGCTCAATAAATCGACGGACAATTGTTAGTGGAGGTGTGCCAGGATTATGGCTCACCGGTTGTTGAGACGATTCGAGACGGTGAATCACGGCTGTTGATGGTAAACAGGTGGCGTATGATCGAGAGCGCCACATCCGACCGGCGTCGGCCCGGCTCGGCAGTCAGGGGCGCCCTCTGATGACGCCGCGCTGCTGATGAGGTGAACCGGCGTCCGCTGGACCCCGCGCCCCTCTGAATCACCGGCAGTCCTCCCCGGGAGACGGACAGGGCGGCCGGGATCAAAGGCCGGTCCGCTGACGAGCCGCCTGCCGCTGCCATTGCCGCGCGTCCGTGGCTCCCTCCCGTTATTTGTTCTTGCCACGGAACCGTGACGGGCCGGACAAGACTACCCTAAGCAGGCGGTGTTTGCGTTGGACGGTGTTCCGTCGGCGGCCGAGGAGCCGACGGGACTGGTCCGTGAGAGTCGTCCGGTTGGCCGGTACATGTCGGCCGGGAGCAGTGTCCGCCGCCAGGGCCGCTGATATCACAGCCGGCCGCTGTCGCCACCGCGCGCTGTCCCCTTCCGCGTCCGACGGCTCCGGCCTTGGTCTGCGGCCGGACAGGGGACCGCGCAGAGACCGCAGACCGAACTGATGGCGACAGACCGAACACCGCCGGGCGGGTCACACCGCCGCCGGGTCACACCGCCGACCGGGTCACACTGCCGGATCTCACCGCCGGGTCACACCGCCGCCCGGGTCACACTGCCGGGTCACACCGCCCGCCGGGTCACACCGCCAGGTCACACCGCCCGCCGGGTCACACCGCTGGGGATACTCCACGGGAGCGGCTAATCCTGCTCTCCCACTCTCTCGGTTGCGAGGCAATCCGGGGTTCCCCTAGTACAAACCACAAACCACCACCATCGCCGTGTGTTGATCTCCACCTTCCCTGGTGTATACAAACGGCCTCTTCAATCTGCCGATGCTCTGATGTTCCCCTCGTCCCGTCCCGCAGCGGCTGACGTCTGTGTGTCCTCTGTGTGTGTTCGCAGGAAGGTGCCGCCTCCGCCCGTCATCTCGTGCCAGCAGGAGCGGCCGCCGGTGCGGCTCTGCAAGTCGGCGCCGCCCAGCGGCTGCGGCAAGTACGAGGTGTTCCTCGGCGGCTCGTGCAACCCGACCACGTGGCGGCGCGACGAAGCCATCCCGAAGCTGAAGGAGCTCGGCATCACCTACTACAACCCGGTACGTGCCTCTCCGCTGCTGCTGCTTCCGCACCACTCGGGGCCGGGCGGGACGGTGCGGGACAGGTGCGGCCCTGGACGGCCGGCGAACGGACAGTGGCGAGGAGGGCCACTCAGGCCACCCAGCCAAGGTCACGCCCCACCACAGTTCGGAAGCGGCGCCTCGGAGTGATGTATCGGGGTGTCGCTGAGGGTGGGCGGGCGGGGCGGCGGCGAGCCTCAAGGCCGCCCGGCGACCGCCTGTTGCTGTTGTTTATCTCCGTATCTCCACCGCCGCCGCCGGGCGGTGGGCGGTGTGTTGCCAGTGTGGCGGCGGGCCAGCGGTATGTGGCGCAGAGACGCGCAGCCGGTGCGTCGTGCCAGCCCTGCGAATAGCACACCGCTGCGCCAAGCTGTTTACCGGCTCCAACCGGCCGGCAGCGGACCTTGGGACGCCGTCACGGCGGGGCGGGTACGCCGCGGTCACCCCGTGTAGCCAGCCTTCGAGCCCGGTCTGCGGGCCCACAGCCTGGCTGATGTCTGACCATCTCTCTCCCTTCCCCCACAGCAAGTGGCGTCCTGGCACCCTGGTCTGATCGCGCTGGAGGAGGAGGCGAAGCAGAGCGCCACCGTGCTGTTCTTCGTGATCGACAACCAGACGCGCGGCGTGTCATCGATGCTCGAGGCGTCCTACCTGGCGGCCAGCGGCCGCAAGCTGGTGCTGGTCGTGAGCAGGCTCGCCAGCAGCGCCACTATCTGCGGGGAGAAGATCACAAACACGTGAGTTACGCGCCGCAGCGGCATCTACGCAGCGCCCGCGAGCGGACGAGGTCCTGGTCGGCTCCGGGCCGCGTGGCGGTGATGTCATGCCGGCTATCGGGACAGCCTGTAGTGGTGCTGGTCGGGTCGGTTGGCGGCTGATTCAGAGCCCCGCTCTGGCGTCCCTGCCCGGCTCTATCGCCGCTGAGTGGCCGATCATTGCCACACGCCGGTGCGCGGTACTGCGGTGTGACTGGACGGGGCGCGCTCAACAGCCACTCGACCGGCTGCGTTCACGGCCCTCTTGCGGCTCTATCTGTCTATATATCTATCTCACCCGGTGTTGACTGGCGTAGGCGGCTTACGCAAATCTATATTGGTCCTGGTGGCTTTGGGTTTCTCCGAGCTATTGTTTTAGTGCTATTTTCGTATCTGTCATTCTAGGTAGTAGGTACATTTATCACACGCTGTATCGACACCTGCGTACAGCCGCACTGGCGCTGTTTATTTCCACGCGCGTGTGTGTGACACCCCACCTCCGCTCTCTTCCCACAGGGAGTACTGTGACCTGAACCGGACACAGAACTACCTACAGGACCTGGTGGAGCGCAAGGGCCTGCCCGTGTTCGAGACCATCTCGTCGGCCCTGGACTGCACGGACAAGGTATGACGTCAGACGCGCTGTGTGACGTCACTGGTGTTTGTGCAGCGGTGCTGGGTCGTTAGCTGGAGCACCGGACCGTGCCCCGCGGCGAAATGGGCGCCGTGTCGTGCCGCTCTGACGCCCGGTCACGTGACGCCCGGGGGGTCTGCCGGCCGCGCGGCGCCTCTCACTCGTGTGCCGGCAGTGTGCGGTCTCATTGTTTAATCAGGTGCGGAGTGATACGGCGCGCGCACACACATACATCAGGGCCGCGATGTGCGATAGTGGGTGCACAGGTTGGCGGCGCCGCGGGTGGTCCGGGGGTGGTCCGGGGGCAGAGAGCGGGCCGAGAGCGGTCTTATCACACGGCCAGGAGACGCTCTGATCCGACCGGCCGCGTGCGGATCAGCCGTACTACGGCCGTGTATGCGGCGCGCTCCCTCTCAGCTGGCGTCAAGGCTGGCGGCTGACCGGCGCGACCTTCTCACCGGCAGGTGCTGAGGAAAGACATCCGGGTACAGGACCTGCGGCTCGACGACAACGCCGTGCCCGTCCGGAACGCGCACATCACGCTGGCCGACAAGCTACAGTGAGTGGACCAGCAGCTCGGGGCGGTCACGCCACAGACGGGGAGCGGCGGTCAGCGACGAAGGCATTGTGTCATCATTGGCTGGCCTTGACATTTATAATTACGTCGCCACTACTGACGCTATGTTGTTATTGGGCACCGTTTGGCAGAAGTCAGGCGCCGTTCTTGACCTTGTCGGAGGGTGTCCGGACGGTTCCCGGCTAGGTTAACACGCACTCTTGTTCATTCAGTGCCCTATGTTCTCACTTGAGACCCTAAATATCTGCGCCGCCTAGCACCCACCATGTGTCTCTAACGTCTCCCTCCTCCCCCGGCAGCAAACTGCGGGAGGTGTTTGCCAACCAGGACTCCGAGGGCCGCGGCAGCCTGAGCGCGGCCGAGGTGTGCACCGCTCTCCGTGTCTGCACCGGTCGAAACATCTGCCCGACCGACTGCCGCACGCTCATGACGCAGATTCGCGAGGTCACCGAGCTGCCGGCCAGCACCGCGCCGGAGGGCCGGCTCTCGTTCGAGGACTTCTGCCTGCTGGCCACCGAGCTGCAGAGCGGCGGCCGGCGGGGCGGCCGCAGCGGCCGGCAGAGCCCCTCGGTGCTCTCCCGGACGGCCGAGATGATGCACCAGCTGCTGACGCCGCTGACCAGGGTGGCCGAGTGGGTGCTGCCGCAGCGGCTGGCGCGACAGCTCAGTAACGGCAACAGCGCGGCGCCGGCGGCCGACGCGCGCGACGTCTACCTCGGCGGCACGCTGACCAACACCAGCTGGCGGGAGAACGTCGCCATCCCCATACTCAAGTGAGTGGTGCCGCCGGATGGTCGTGTGCTGACCGTATGGGGGTGGGGGGTAGAGTAACAAGACGGGCGTTAAATAGATGACGCTGGTGCTATGCCGTACATCTTTGCCCGGTGTCTACTTTTAGACGGCTCTGGAATACCGTTATTCAGTAGAGGGCTTAAGAATACTCAGATCTGCAGCCCGGCCATTTATGGCGGCGATTCCATCTCTCTGCGCGTAGGCCTGTCCTCTCGTCCGACTCGCTCTGACCCGGCGCTCTCTCCCTCCGCAGAAAGTCGGGCCTGTCGTTCGAGCACCCGGCGACGCTGCTCTGCTCGGAGCGGCTCACCCCCACCGAGGCGGCGCGGCTCGAGCGCTGCCGCACCCTGCTGTTCGTCATCACGGACACGTCGCGCGCGCCGGCGCACATGACCATGGCCGCACACTACATCGGCCGCGGCGCCTCCGTCGTCCTCTGCATTCAGATGCTGCCTGACAACTGCGTCATCCAGGGCGAGAAGGTGAGCGGTGTGGTATGGCGGTGAGCGGCGCGGTTGGCGGGGCGGCCGGCCGGCCGGCAGGACCGGTCAGGCGCGGCGCGGACGGGTTCGGCGGCGCGTGGGCGGCCAGCGCCCGCCGTGTTAGGAGCGTGCCGACGCCGCTGTGATTTAGAGGCGGACGTGGCGTGACGACCGTCCCACGCGGCGGCGGCGGCGGCGGCGGCTGCGCCTAACGCCAGCCGAGCCGCCCCAACGATTATGGAGTGTGTTGTTGAAGTGGCGGCCAGCGGGCCGCTCACTCGGCCAGCTGTTGGTGGCATGACGGAAAGCTGTTCGGGCAGTAGAGAGCCGAGCTGTCTGGTCAGTGTTCGATAGGGATCGTGCTGAGTCGATGGCGGCGAGTGGCGTGCGACTGGACGCAGTGTCTGACCGGGTCGATCTCTCTCCGCAGCTGTCGCCGACGGCCATCAAGGACTACAACCGCGGCCGCTCGTACCTGTCCGACCTGGCCAGCCGCAAGGGCGTGCCCGTGTTCGACACCGTGTCGGAGGCGGTGCAGAAGGCAGTGCAGCTCTCGAGGACGCGGTAGGGCCGCCAGCGCCCGCCCACAGTACAAACCGCCGGCACGGGGCAGCTAGCGCCTCCACCTACCTCCGCCGGCTCACCCACCGCCAGGCGCCGGCCGGCCGCCGACCGACCGCCGCGCGACCGGTGCTGACGCGACACGGCCCGCCGGCCAGTCCTCATCCTCCTTTTAACTCCTTCGGTGGGTTCACTCCTCGGTGTATAATTTATTGTTGGGTGTCGTGTCGTCGTCCCCTGTGGCGGGCGGGCGGTTTTATTTATACAAAGTGCACCGTGCGCCTTTTAAAAGTAACTTGTTCCCGCCCGGCCGCGCCGCGTGATTCCGGCCCCGGCCGGCCGCGGCGCATGTTTGCGTTCTCATTCAGAGCGTCGTATGCCGCCCCCACTGCAGTTACAAAGCGAGCGAGCGAGAGCGTGAGAGAGCGAGTAGCGGGTCACTCAAGCGTATAGCATCAGTTCGCCGCGGTCTTCATGACAAATTCACACATCATTCCGTCCACAACACGTTTGTCAGGCAGGACCAATTCATTCATCTTTAGTTTTACCATCTGTTGTTACATGGCCTGTGTTGCGCGCGCGCGCGCTGTCCTCTTGTGTTGTGTTGGGCGCGCCACCGGGGCTGGCTACCCGGCCGCGCCGCCGCCGCCGCAGTATGTTCACTGAGCAATGGAACACTGTTTTAACAAAGTAATGTTATCCATTTTAAGTGAGCTATTTGTAGATGATAGTAACCGAATAAACCAATCGCTGATTTCATCCTGATGCTCGTCTGCCGGCGGTGCTGGACGTGACCCGGTGCGTGTTGCTGGAGAGTGGCCAGCGGGCGGGTCGCCGAGCTGCCGGGGCGTCGACCTCGTGACCTGCCGCGTCGTCGGGGTACACGGCGGGGCTGGCCGCCGGCCCAGGTGTCCATCACACCCGAGAGACGGACGCGTACCGTCCATACATCCAACACAGCTGTACTGACGGACGAGTAGAGATGGCGAACAGTACCGGCAGTTCGGGTGTCTGGGCGTCTTGTTGATGTTATGGTCTCACGGCAGTAATGATATGCCATCGGGCACACTTTCAGTTTCAAGTCAAAGTGGTGTAACCACTGCAGATCCGTCGGGATCGAATCCCGCTCACCGGCGCAGAAAGCAGTGGTGCTACCTCTGCGCCAGAGTTCCTGCCGCCTGCGACCATCGTTCTTCCGGCGGGACCCGCCACACCTACCACCCATGATCTCATTCATTTTCATTCATTCTGTTATTCAACGGATGGCATTTGTTTACTCTGTCAAGCTGCACCCAGCCGTCGACATCCACTCCAGGGCCGATACCCCGCTGTGGGCACTGTCTACGCAGCCGCCCCTGGCCAGCAAACGGCCAGTCGCCCCTGGCCGGCCGTGACCCCTGGACGGCCCCTGGCTGACTGACGTGGTCGGAAGCGGCTGTTTAGCTTGGCGCACCAGCTGGCCGGCCGGCGGGTGTCCTCCGCTCCCCAGCCCGCCAGCCAGCGCAGCAGCTGCCGACCTTGTCAGGCCGGCACGCCGCCCGTCCCGTGTCATCAGAGCTCGTGTCATCCGAGCCCCGAGGTGATACAGCGCACGACTGGCGCCACTCAGTTGTACCTCGCGACATACACAGCTGGGAGCCTGGGACCTCAGACAGGCTCCGGCCATATACATGCCGGGATACATATCCGCCGCTGGTATGCGGCGGGCGCGGTGGAGCGTATAATTCATTGCCCCCACTACTATGCCGCGCCTGGTGATCACGTGGCTGCTACTACCGCCCGAGCGTATAATGAGGCCCAACCGATCGTAAGCTTCTCGCGAACAGTCGTTAGATTCCCGCAAACGACTGGGCGATCGCCGCAGCCGATTGTAGTAGCAATGGATGTGCGGCTCATCCGATGCCAAGGTAAATACAGCGGCCACCCGCGACCGGCCCCGGGGTGGGTGTGGGCCGGCGCCCTCAGACTGGCCGCACCGGGACGGAGGACGGCTGTCCGAGTCACAAGGGTCGCCCCGTCACCGCTGCCAGTCCCAGCCATTCCAGGGCGCCACGCGCCGCGCCGCCGCACCGCGCGGCTCCGGTTCCAGCCCGGTGTGGCCACCCGCTGCCCGGTGCGAGCCCACCCGTAAACAGAAGCGGTTTGCAGGCTGAAACGCTATATCGGGCCGGCCGGGCTCGGTAACCGGCGCGCAGTGGGCCGTGCAGCAGCGGCCGTATATGGAGGCTGTATACCAGTTTTACCGCACGACAGACGCTAATATCTTGATTGGCGCTCGTACGGCTGCAGAAAGCGCCGTATAGTTGAGCATATGCAGCACGTTCAAAACCTTTGATCGCCCGATATTTACCGCCTTCATTGGTGGATCGTTCCACATTCGACCGCGTCAATCACATGGCTTACTACCGCGATTTACGCGCCCGTTACATAACAGCCACAGTCATACACAACGGAGAAAATGTATTTGCATTCGGGCGATATATAACATTGCTCCAATGTCGGCTGCCGCGCCTAGAGCGGCTTCTTTTTGAACCTGTCGAGCACGGTCTTCTTGGTGGGCGCCGCCGACGTCGCAGGACCTTTCTCCGCCTCCACCAGAGCCTTGGACGCCTTCTTCGCCTCCGTAAGGTATCTCTGAAAACATACCGGGGACATGTCACTCCGCCGTAACACCTGAGCACATGGAACACAGCGTAACATCAACATGCCGGCGAACAATGGCTCGATGGAAATCACAATTTTACGCTACCGAATTTGCAACACAATTAACATTTGGTAAAAAATGAGATAATTGATACAGTGTTAGTGATAATATGATACACGGCTCATTATTTGTACGTTTAGTTTGTATAACGGTGGCTGATGGCTGGCTAATGGTCTGCTAATGTGCAGACGCCAGCCGTCTGTCGCGCCACATTCCACATCAGCTGGACTGTGTAGCGCCGCCCATCCCACACAGGCCCGTCTTGCACGTGCACAAACAAAGCCGGCAAAACACCGTCCCCTCAGCCGACGCCTGCAGCGATAAACAGTCGCCGGCGACGCACACGCCCGCCGGCGGCTGACAGCGGCGCCGCCCCAGCCCCGCCCACCCAGCGCGTACCCGCTGCTCCAGCTGCCGCACGCCCTTCTTGCGCGCCGCCATCTTGCCGTCCTTGCTACGTCCCTTGGTCTTCTTCCTCGGCGTGTAGTCGATCTTAGGCGCCTTGACGAACTGCGAGACAACACAGGGGTCGGGTCAGCGGGGTAGGCGCATTTAGGCAGTCGGCGGGCGAGGGTCACTCGCCAGTCAACCAGTCATAGTCGGGACTGGCCGACCGACCGACCGACCGACCGACACAGACCGACACAGACCGACACAGACCGACACAGACCGACACAGACCGACACAGACCGACACAGACCGACACAGACCGACACAGACCGACACAGACCGACACAGACCGACACAGACCGACACGGCCAGGACACGGCCAGACACGGCCAGACACGGCCAGACACGGCCAGACACGGCCAGACACGGCCAGACACGGCAGACACGGCAGACACGGCCAGACACGGCCAGACACGGCCAGACCCGGACAGACCCGGACAGACCCGGACAGACCCGGACAGACCCGGACAGACCGGACAGACCCGGACAGACCCGGACAGACCCGGACAGACCCGGACAGACCCGGACAGACCCGGACAGACCCGGACAGACCCGGGCAGACACGGGACAGACACGGACAGACACGGACAGACACGGACAGACACGGACAGACACGGACAGACACGGACAGACACGGACAGACACGACAGACACGGACAGACACGGACAGACACGGACAGACACGGACAGACACGGGACAGACACGGACAGACACGGACAGACACGGACAAGACACGGACAGACACGGACAGACACGGACAGACACGGACAGACACGGACAGACACGGACAGACACGGACAGACACGGACAGACACGGACAGACACGGACAGACACGGACAGACACGGACAGACACGGACAGACACGGACAGACACGGACAGACACGGACAGACACGGACAGACACGGACAGACACGGACAGACACGGACAGACACGGACAGACACGGACAAGACACGGACAGACACGGACAGACACGGACAGACACGGACAGACACGGACAGACACGGACAGACACGGACAGACACGGACAGACACGGACAGAACACGGACAGACACGGACAGACACGGACAGACACGGACAGACACGGACAGACACGGACAGACACGGACAGACACGGACAGACACGGACAGACACGGACAGACACGGACAGACACGGACAGACACGGACAGACACGGACAGACACGGACAGACACGGACAGACACGGACAGACACGGACAGACACGGACAGACACGGACAGACACGGACAGACACGGACAGACACGGACAGACACGGACAGACACGGACAGACACGGACAGACACGGACAGACACGGGACAGACACGGACAGGACACCGGACAGACACGGACAGACACGGACAGACCACGGACAGACACGGACAGACACGGACAGACACGGACAGACCGGACAGACACGGACAGACACGGACAGACACGGACAGACACAGACAGACACAGACAGACACAGACAGACACAGACAGGACACAGACAGACACAGACAGACACATACAGACACAGACAGACACAGACAGACACAGACAGACACAGACAGACACAGACAGACACAGACAGACACAGACAGACACAGACAGACACAGACAGACACAGACAGACACAGACAGACACAGACAGACACAGACAGACACAGACAGACACAGACAGACACAGACAGACACAGACAGACACAGACAGACACAGACAGACACAGACAGACACAGACAGACACAGACAGACACAGACAGACACAGACAGACACAGACAGACACAGACAGACACAGACAGACACAGACAGACACAGACAGACACAGACAGACACAGACAGACACAGACAGACACAGACAGACACAGACAGACACAGACAGACACAGACAGACACAGACAGACACAGACAGACACAGACAGACACAGACAGACACAGACAGACACAGACAGACACAGACAGACACAGACAGACACAGACAGACACAGACAGACACAGACAGACACAGACAGACACAGACAGACACAGACAGACACAGACAGACACAGACAGACACAGACAGACACAGACAGACACAGACAGACACAGACAGACACAGACAGACACAGACAGACACAGACAGACACAGACAGACACAGACAGACACAGACAGACACAGACAGACACAGACAGACACAGACAGACACAGACAGACACAGACAGACACAGACAGACACAGACAGACACAGACAGACACAGACAGACACAGACAGACACAGACAGACAGACACAGACAGACACAGACAGACAGACACAGACAGACACAGACAGACAGACAGACAGACAGACAGACAGACAGACAGACAGACAGACAGACAGACAGACAGACAGACAGACAGACAGACAGACAGACACAGGCAGACAGGCAGACAGGCAGACAGGCAGACAGGCAGACAGGCAGACAGGCAGACAGGCAGACAGGCAGACAGGCAGACAGGCAGACAGGCAGACAGGCAGACAGGCAGACAGGCAGACAGGCAGACAGGCAGACAGGCAGACAGGCAGACAGGCAGACAGGCAGACAGACAGACAGACAGACAGACAGACAGACAGGCAGACCGACCGACCGACCGACCGACCGACCGACCGACCGACCGACCGACCGACCGACCGACCGACCGACCGACCGACCGACCGACCGACCGACCGACCGACCGACCGACCGACCGACAGACGGATCAGCTCCAGCGGAAGTCTGCAGCCGATCGTTACACCTGACACGCACGGGCACGCACGCATGCTCGCACACAGACACGCGCGCACGCACGCCGTTAGGCCGCAGGTGACTGCGATCCCCGGCCGTGTTTGGCGTGCGTCACATCACGTCGGACCCTGCGCCGATCGTGGCCGGCCTCCCCGTCCGTCACCGTCCGTCATCGTCCCCGTCACCGGCCGTCATCGGTCGTCACCGGCCTGTCACAGCAAACGACACACGCAGAAGACGCACGCATCTCCGGGCACCTCGAGGCCGCCCGGCGCGCCAGACCGGCGTTCCATCCCAGCGAGGCCACGGCCGAGGCAGATCAAGGTCGGGACTGGCTCAAACAATCAAACAACACAGATCTTAGTTCACGGAGGTGGGCGAACAAATGGGAAAAAGTCATTATAAATTACAGATAAAATGGTAATTTGTGTTATGGAACCACACACAGGTAATGTTGTATCTAAAGCTTTCATGACACCTGCAGACCATGGGAGTTAAATACCAGCTGTTATGCTATTATTCACTGCAGCTGGGATGTATGTCCAGCCGCGGAGGGTGCCGAGACGGACATCACTCACCAGCAGTTTCTCCTTGGCGGCCACCTTCTCCTGCAGTGTGGCCGTGTCCACCTGTCCCAGGGACGCAGGCTCCGCAGAGATCAGCTCCGGCTGGATCTGCGGACCGAGACGGAGGCAGAGGTGAGACAGGGGTAGCAGCGGTCAGGCAGAGGAAAGTGGTGAGACAGCGGTAAGTGGTGAGACAGAGGGAGCGGGCAGCAGCCCGAAGTGAGGCTGTAGCGGCAGTGGTGAGAGCGAACGACACGGCAGACACAGCGCGGCCCAGCGGCGGCAGGGGTCAATTGGCCGCCGACGCACCGAATCGTCCAGCCAGAACACAAACGAGGCCGAGCAGCGTCCCGATCGCCAGCGGAGGGCGGTTCATACTTCACGGAGAGCCGGTGGCACACACTGCCAGGCCTCAGCACAGTAGCAGCAGCATCCCACTCACAGGTACCTAACATCTGATTTCACAAATTCAGGTCATTCCACTGTGACAGGGTTATTCCGCGACCATCGTCAGTACAAGATCAGTCAGTTGTTGTCGAATCAACTTAAATACGACTAAAAAATGTGACATACATATTTACAACGGATGAATCATGCACGTAGCAAGTCACGAATCTTGGTGTTGAACGGTGGCATAGCCAGGCCAGAGTGCCCATCAGCGATCACGAGTAGGTTGTACAGCTTAGCAGCTCGGTACACAAATCGTCGACTACCATGATTCGGAGTTCGGACTCTCGAGGCCTCCGTGCCCAATGGCTCTGTATACCGGCCGCCCAGCTGACCCGGTAACAGCCGCCGGAATCGGGCGGGCCGGGCGCGGCGCCGCCCCACCCTGTCTCACTAATGAGTAATCACCTCTGAAATCATCAGCCCCACACCCAGCCGACGTGTCGCGATGATGCGTCATGACCTTGGCGTTTCGATTTGGGCGGCACGGTGGGCCTCCGTGCCTGGGAAGAGGCAGCGCGGCCCGGCGCCGGTGCGAGTCGGTACGAGGAAACTGCGCCGCCACGCCGCCGCTCAATGAGCCAGCCGGGCCCGACTCTTCCGCAGCGGCGGCTGACGGTGCGTGAAGCGTTCCGCGTCGGCCCGGGGGTCGGACGGTGCCGGCGTGAGACGGTTCCGGCCAGCTCCTCGCACGGTTCGTCACCGAGACGAGGCCAGCCACTCCGCCACTCGACCGGTGCAGGCCGCGAGAGAACGTGGGAGAGAACTCTGCGGCGGCGGCGGCGGCGGCTGCGGGGATCTTCCCCGTCATCAGCGCATAGTGGCCAAATTCAGAGAGTTAGGGGGAGGGATGACAACATTATTGCATGATGCCGATTGCATGATGCCGACCACTTGTGATATCATGAAATAGGGAATGTCCAGCACAAAAATAAATAAAATTCTGACCTTATTTTCATGTTTTTAGACACGGACACCTCCTTCGTCCTATCATTTTGGATAAAACAAGCAATTTTGGCCTCCCTCTCTGCCATCCCCTTAAATCTCTGAGTTTGGCCACCACGCATCAGCAGGTCGCGTCAACCCCACGTCGCTGCCGCCGTTAATCTGTCCGCCATCAGGGCTCCAACAGCGGGCCGGGAGAGACACGCGTGGTCTGAGTACTCCCCCGAGTTACTCGGCCGGGACGCGGCCTTCCCGGCGACGGGGCGCTGTTATCGGCCGCCGCTGGACACGACCAGTGTGTAGCGGGAGACGGGTCACGCCGCGCTCACACGTCGGGGCCTCAAAAGAGAGATATGATGCCGCAAAGTTGCCAGTCTCTTCGTGTCAGCAGCGAGAAGGTGATGTCAACGGCGCGTTTGGGCCGTTAGCTGAAGTCGCCAACAGTTAATCAGACAGGCTGGTCAGCAGGGGTCGTGATGCAACGCTGGTCACTAAACGTCTGGGTAAAACGGAGTTGTACATGTACTCTGTACTGTACCGACTGAAAACTGCACACCCGATGGCTCGGTGGTGGTATTGGGGCTATATAAGACGATGCGACTGCCGTCTGTTATCGTCGAGGTCTCTCCCATCGACACAAGCGGGGGGCCGAAAGACCTCGTCAGTAGCCAGACTTGAACTCGCAACCCACTGATTCCGAGCCCAGAGCTGTACCGACTGAGCCACTCACACCACACAAACAGGGATGCAGGCACCCATTTGATTATTATATGCACTACAGATTGCATCGAACAAAGGATAGACAGGCACAGGACACCCATTGGATGAAACGAACCTACTTGGCATCAGTGGCGGCGGATTTGACTTTGACATGGGGGGGGGGGGGGCAAGACTTCGATCAATTCAGTTCAGCCACGTAGCCAGGATTTTGCTCAGGGAGGGGCCACAATATCTTTTCACCTGCCGAGGGGAGGAGAGAGGGGGGGGGGGGGGGGGGGAGTGCAGTCGGAGATATTTAAAACTCGATTCTTTCCATTCAATGCCCATAGAAGTGATGCTAACCCGCGCACTGAAAAGGGTTTGCGCCAAACACGAACTGCAGGGGGCTTGATTTCCGCCCACGTGAGATCTTGAAAACTACGCTACGTAGAGACAAGCGGAAAACGGCGTTTGATACCTTGATACAAGTTCTATCGAAAGTATTCAGTATTTTCTTTTTTAGATCAGGTCAAAATTGACCTGATGGCCCATTGGCATGGCCCACGTGGCCTACGTCCCTGATTCAGTTCACGTAGTCATATAGCTTAACCCGCGCACTGCAGGGGGTTTGCACCGAAGACGAACTGCAGGGGGGGGGGGGGGTGATCCCCCCGTGAGATTTCGAGAACTACGCTACGTAGCGACAAGCAGAAAACGGCATTCGATAGCTTGATACACGTTCTATCGAAAGTATTTAAGTATTTTTTTTTCAGGTCAGGTCAAAATTGAGGTCACCAGAGGTCATCGAAGGTCAAATTTTCCAGTTTTTCCTGTTTTAGGTCTTCGCTCCAGAAATTCCCATATATCTCGGAAACTATGCTAGTTAGAAACAAACGGGAAAAAAGCAATCGCCAGCCAGTTCAACTGTCAATCGACGAGGTGTCCTCAAATTTGATCTCAGGTCAATATTTGAGGCTCCAGAGGCCATTTTTGTTTGTTGCAAAAGTGTTTCGCTATTAACTTTTTACTTAACAAAGATAACGGAAAAATGTTTACGCCATTATGTTTATCTCTTCAAGGCACTTTGAATAATATACATGGTGACCTTGTTAAGTCAACTTAAAAATTTGACCTCAGGTCAAAGTCAAGTGGTGACCAAAGTAGGACATGTTGCATATGGGAAGACGTGTCTCGAAGAGACAAACATATTGCTGTCTGTTTTACTTCTCTATCTTGATTATGTCGGGAGTTATTGACACAAAAAGTGATGGTGACCTCGGATGACCTCAAATGACCCCATAGGGGTAACTGAACAAAACTTACACTTGAATCATCAAGAATATCCTGTAATAACATTATCCATAAGTAATTGAACTAATATCATGCATATCCTTGAAATAGGAAGCATTTTTATATTTCCCCATTATGGGGAGGTTACGAAATTGACCTGACCTTAGGTCACCGATATCAAAATTCCGAGATAAACGAATTGTAAGTACTTATGCCCTCATGACATCCTGTAAGTTTCAAAGTGATCGGTGAGAAACTCTGGGCTTTGGCACAACTGCAAACATTTTTGTAGGTGGGGTCACTTGACCTGGTCTGGTGACCTGACCTGAGCTGACCCGAGGATATTTTTCTTTTAAAGTGTGCGCAATTGATGTCCTAACAGGTGTGTCAAAACCCAGCGGCGCTGCGCGCCGCCATTTTTTCGCTATCTGCAAAAAACCTGAGGGGGGGGGGGGGGCGGGGGGGGGGGGGGGGGCGGAAATCAACCCCCCTGCAGTGCACGGGTTAAACACATAGGTTGAAGGATTTGAAGGAAAATTAAAGGTGATGATGATGATGATATATCGTGATGTAGAGTGGCGATCTATCAGGGTTGCCAGAGTCCGGAAATTAAGTTAGGGTAACATACAATTGCAATGTAATAGCTACCAGAAAACAAGACCCGTTTTCAGAAGCCAAATATTGATTTGCGCCACTTTTGCCTCAAGGACAAGCTACCATATTTTACTGCCATATGAAGTATATATTTTTATTTTATTTTTAAACTTTTGCAATGCTAATAATTTTTACGATACATGGTAAAGGATATGCCATTTTCGACTACGGAAGATGGGGAGGGGGGCGGGGGCAAAAATATAGTTTTGCCCCCGCTTGATTTTGCCAGCGGGGGCTGCATCCCCCGCTGCTCCCCCGAGTCCGCCGCCCCTGCTTGTCATTCACCAGCCGAGTCGGTCCAATGTTAGCTGCCGCAGTGTACACACTACACACGGAAACGTCGACAAGAGAGCCCAGCGTCGTTCGATGGCTGTTTGTACATCCTGAGTCCGCCGTCTATTTATACCTCTGTCCTGTGGGCCAATATTTTCTCTGCACAATAAAACAAACGCTGGCCAAGCCGGCGAGTTTATCATACGCAGCACTGAAGGTTGTAATGAAGGTTGTACTGATGCTATCTGTAGCAGGTGCACACTATAGCCCTATCCATGTCACCTTCGCCAACCCGCGCAACAGGTTCTGCATTAGCAGGTAAGTCACACGCCAAAGAGCCGACAGCAAAAAGTATTTTCTAGCAAACAGCTTATCAGAGGCGGCTTATTTGATATGGAGGCAACCCAGGCATAACAGCTTTCATCGGATTCTGGAGCGGCGCCAAACGACACAGATTGACATATCTGGCCGGCTGGCAGGCGCGCAACTTGAGATTCGCGGTGAGCAGGTAGTAAGAATTGCTGCCGAGAGCCAGGGAGTTAAGAAGGAAAAACAACAAAAAATGTCACACGAGGCGACACAAAATGCACAGGGTATACATAAGCCAACACAAATCTCTCCAGACATAACATCATAAGGGACTTAGTAGAGAGCGATTATCTAAATCGTCATACAAAACAAAAAAACAAGATGAAATGTACAATTCAACAGAAGTCGTTAGGGTTAACATTTCTCCCGAGGGCCTAGGGTGAAATCCACCAAAAATACAACAAAAATCTCTCCAGACATAACATCATAAGGAACTTAGTGGAGAACCATTATCTAAATCGTCATACAAAAAACAAGATGAAATGTACAATTCAACAGAATTCGTTAGGGTAAACATTTCTCCCGAGGGCCTCGAGTGAAATTTTGGCCACACAGGTATGTGGAGACTGGAGAGCAAACGTGACGTGTCTGAACTTGAGAAGATGGCATTGGCGACCGGGAGTGCACCACACACATTTTAACGGAGGAAAGTGTGTGCAATTATTATTTTCAAGAGCGACATTTCCAAAGATAACATTTGCAAACAACGTCTTTTAATGTCTACTTCACGCTGGAACATATTTGCGTACCTTCTTAGGCACACCCCTGCGCTTTTAAAGGCAACAAAGAACCTCACTCAATCAAAATACACCGAAATACCAGCAGCCTCGGAACTTTCGTCACAAACAGTTGCAGTGTATTTTCGGCACCTATTGAAAATGCCATGGACGTGCGCCTCAGTTCGCACACCAGAGCCACCTAGCGGCGATCGGGCACAACAGTGCCATCAGCCCATACTGCACATCTGACGAAAGACGCTCGTTACAAATCTGGTCGTGCTGAGAAGCGAACGCTGGCATGTGTGCAGCGGAAATCAATCACGTCATTGTCCTAGTGACTCGTATGTAGATCATCGCACATACATTCTAACCACAGGGAAACCACGGACCCTGCAGTGAAGCCAGTTTGCCTCACTCGTGGCATCATCCTCCGACTTCATAGCAATTACGCTACATCAGCTAACAGAGGGTGGCGAATAGGCTACCCCGCCCCACAGCTACACCAGGCACGTAGCCAAGGGCAGGGCGGCGGGGGCGGCCACCCTCCCCTGGAGGCCAGGAGGGCCCTTTTTGGCGCGCGAGGGCCCTTTTCGGCGCGCGCAGCGCGCCGAAAAGGGCCGACGAGACCGCGCGAAGCGCGGTATCATATGTTCTTTACTACACGAAGCGTGGTCTTTAGAGAGTTTAGAGGACTTCAGAGGCCCTTTAGGGCCACCAGGGCCCTCTCTGAAAGACCAGAGGGCCCCATGGACGTTCAAAAGAGCCCTGTGCATGTCAGAGGGGCCCTTGGCCAGACGGAAAGGGCCCCTGAGCGGATCAGAGGGCCCCCTGAGCACGTCGAATGGGCCCCTAGCCAGCACAGAGGAGCCCCTGGGCAGATTGAGAGGCCCCTGAGCATGTCGACAGGGCGACAAAGCGGCCAGCGCAGTCCTTTGCCAGGTCATAAGGGCCTCTGAGTAGGTTGGAGGGCCCCTGGACAGACCAGAGGGCCCCTGGGAAGTTAAGAGGGGCCCTGGCCAGACCGAAAGGGCCCCTAGGTGGTCAGAAGGGCCCCTGAACATGCCGAATGAGCCCCTAGCCAGCACGGAGGGGCCCCAGGGCAGGTCGGAGGGCCCTCGGAGCATGTCGCAAGGCGACAAAGCAGCCAGCGCAGTCCCTTGCTAGGTCGGAAGGGCGCCTTAGAAGGTTGAAGGGCCCCTGGAGAGACCAGAGGACCCCTGGCAAATTAAAAGGGCCCCTGCGCAGATCGGAGGGGCCCCTGACCAGACCGAAAGGACCCCTGGGCGGGTGAGAAGGGCCCCTGAACATGCCGAAGTGGCCCCTGGCCAGCACAGAGGGGCTCCAGGGCAGGCCTGAGGGCCCCTTGAGCATGTCGGCAGGGCGACAAAGCAGCCAGCGCAGGCCGACCAGAAGAGTCGCTGGGCCGATCGGAGGGGCTCCTGGGCAAGTCAGAAGGGCCCTGGCTAGACCGAAAGGGTCCCTGGGCCGGTCGGAAGGCCTCTTGAATATGCCGGATGAGTTCCTAGCCAGACTGGAGGGGCCCCTGGGCAGTTCGGTGGGGCCCCTGAGCAGGGGCGGCGGATTGCGGGAACAGGGTACCCAAAATTCCCCCAGTCGAAAATCCTGGGGGGGGGGGGGCAAAGGGTAGTTTTGCCCCCCCCCAGATTTTAGCCTGCTCAATCTGAGGGCAACATGACCCTTCCCCTCCCCAGGATTTGCATTTGAGGGGGGGATTTTGGGTACCCTGCGCCCCGCAATCTGCCGCCCCTGCCCCTGAGCATGTCGGCAGGGCGACAAAGCAGCCAGTGCAGTCCCTGGCCAGGTCGGAAGGACCTCCGAACAGGCCGAATGGCCCCTTGACACACAAGAGGGGCTTCTGGGAAGGTCAGAGGAGTCTCTGGTGAGACCGGAAGGGTCAAAGCACGTAGAGATCCCAGATGAAGATTAAATACAAAGAGGACTTACTCCACAATAAAATATTAAAAGCGGAGCTTTCGGATATATTGTAACACCCTTTGTCAGGGTGCTACAATATACCCGAAAGATCCGATTTATTTTTTTCCTGTAGAGTAAGCCCTCTTTGTATTATATATATCACCAACTCCACATCATGTCTTTTCGCTTCGCGGATCCCAGATGAGTCCCTAACAGGTCGGAAGGGCGTAGAAAAGGTCAGAGGGGCCCCTAGACGATCTGAAGGGACCTTGGGCCTTTCAACAGTAAGAATACAGTTGTACAGGGAATAACACTCAAAATTTTCGCGCCGCTCCGCGGCGCAATTTAACTACAAATTCAATTATATGCGGGTTAGGAAAAACTCGGTCAGTTTCTCAGCGCATTTATATGTTATGTTGCTACTTTCCTATATTATTGGGCAAAATAGTTCACTTTAGCACTTTTCCCCGCACTTTTAAACACACAATATAGCAATTTTAGAGGTCCGCACCATACGCAATGCGACGCATTGATGAGAAAGCAACCCAGGGCATAATACTCAAAATTTTCGCGCCGCTCCGCGGCGCAATTTGTTCCAGGTCTTGAGCTTAAAAATATTCCAAGTTGGTATGGCTGATTCCAAATTGGTGTCGCTGGTTCCAAAGTTGATGTGGCAGTTTGCTAACTCCAGCTCCTAAACGTTGGTATGGCCCATGCCATACCTGCCATACTTCATTTTCCAGCCTTGTAACGTGCCTTTTCATGCGTGTTTTTTTTTTGGGGGGGGGGGGGCCTTTCAACGCTTGGGAAGGGGCCCTTTCAACGCTCGGGAAGGGGCCCTTTCGAGGCGCCGCCCCTCCCTGGACGAAATCCTGGCTACGTGCCTGAGCTACACGACCTTTGTTAAGCCGCGCAACAGGTTTTGCGAAAATAGGTAAGTTCCACGAGAAAGAGGAATGCGCGACGGCCAAAAATGCTCGCTGGCAGGTTTGTTATCCGAGTCGGCCTCTTTGATGTCCGCCACCTCCCAGGTGACATGTTTCCTAGCGTTCTGGGGACAGGCGGCAGTGACGACTGCGAGTGGTTTAGTGTTTTTGTTTGTGCACGCGACATACGGGTCATGGGAACCACACTATCTGTACACTCATGTACAGACTGCCGAGAGTCCGTGGAGACCACTAAATATTCGCACCATGCGATGTTTACAGAAGCCAGTCTCCGCTGAGAGCGGTGGTGCATCACGGCAGACTTGCAACCGACTCAGAGTTGAGTCATGAATCGACTCATGAGTCGGACATTTTTGGATGAGTCGTGAGCCGAGTCGATTCAATTTAATTATAAAAACAGAACTTGAGTCAAGAGTCGAGTCGACTCAATTTGTTTGAAACAGCACCTGAGTCAAGAGTCGAGTCAGTTCTTCGGATGTGAGTCAGACTTGAGTCGACTCAAACAAATTTGGGTCTGTTACAACAGGGACATAGCCAGGGGCCACTGGGGCCACGCCCCCCTGCTCAACAAACCATTTTACACCAGACAAAATGCGACTCTGCTGACACTCGACCCCCCTCCCCCCGGTCAACACCAACTAAAAATCAAACTTGTGATGATGAGTCAAATTAAGTCGACTCAAAAATATATTTTTTGAGTCGAGTCAATTTTTTTTCAACAGCACTTGAGTCAAGAGTCGAGTCGACTCAATTTGTTTGAAACAGCACTTGAGTCAAGAGTCGAGTCAGTTCTTCGGCTGTTGAGTCAGACTTGAGTCGACAAAAATAATTGAGTCGTTACAAGTCTGCCTCGCGGTTCAGTTTCGGAACGTTACAATATGTGTCGGCTCGTACCACGGTGAGTCGCATGGCACCGTGCAAGTCACAGACAGGAAAATGCAATGCTCTTCTACAGCGCATTCGCGAATCAGTACGGCCACACATACCTCGTCATAAACTACAACACGGAACTGATCTGCGACTTAATATAAAAATACCATTAAGTACAGACTTGATCCATATAACCGAGCCCCTGGTGAAGAAAAATAGGTCCCTGAGTCAACAACACTTAGACAGAAGGCGACGCGGAAGCAAAGACCTCACATTAGCATTTCCTGGTTATCAAAACCACAATAACAACTAATCACAATGACTAAGCATGACTAATGTTAATATATAATACACTAAAAACGCTGCGCCAGACACAGACAATTAGCGTAAACACGTGCCAGGCAGGCCCACGGGAGCCGCTGGTGGCGGCGCGCTGAGCCGCGTGGGACCTCAGTCCCAGGGGCAGATCTAGCCGTGGGTTGGGGGGGGGGGGGGGGGGAGGGAGCAAATCCAGTGGCGTATTTCCAAAACGTTGTTGAGAGTAGGGGAGGGAGGGGGTAGAAGACCGTCAGCCGTCAGGGATAAATTTGCTGACCGGGGGAGGGGCGTCGCCGATTTTTTTGAGTGGGGGGATCGGCTGAAATGAAAAACATACCCCCATTTTAATGCGTGTATTTAAGCCTTTGCAGCATTTTCGTGTGGTTTTCATGTTATACCGGGCATCCCAGAAAGAAAAGGCGTATTTTATTTTCTTCTAGTTAAGTCAAAAGTACAACTTTGTGAGCAAAAACACATGCACCCACCCACTTATAAACAAATGAATGTTATTTTGTTTAACACAGTTTGTATTAACATGCAGCCATGCACCCGTACCAGACAGACGCCAATGCAAACATGGTCAAATTGCAGTTTGAGACAAATTTTATCCTCGGAACGCAGAGAAAGTTTCGCAGGCATTTAGAAAGCAAGTAAGCAATATCGAGGAGCATTATTTTAAGCTTAGAGCGAAAGTTTATGGTAACAGGCAGCACCAACAACCTGAACAAGCTAAGAAGCGGAAGAAAACGAACAAAATGGACCCCCATTAACGCGAAAAAGGCAAGGGAAGCCCTCCTTCGGAGCTCGTGCCAGTCTATGTGCAATATGGACCAACAACTTGGCTGTGGCAAGAGTACAGCGCAAATAATTGCAAGAACGGATGTAAAATTGTTCCCGTACAACTTCAAAAATCATCCAAATTTGATCAAAAGTTCCGTTCATCAAAAGTTGACTCAGAAATATAAGCATTCACAGACACGTTTCAATAGCTGGTTTGCCTGCCAGCAAACCCACAGCTGGCCCACCGGGCCACAGCTGGCCCGCAAACTCGGCAGACTTGATATCTATGGATTTCTTCTTCTGGGGCCATCTCAAGTCCAAAGTATACAAAACGAACCCTGGTTCCATCGAATAACTGAAGAAGCCCGTGGAGACCACAGTGCGGAGTGTGAGACCAGAGACCTGCCGTGCCGCTCTGGAGGCAGCACGGCGGCGCGTATCTGTGTTTGGAACGCGAGGGCGATCACATATAAACACGTTATCTGAAGCCGTCAGTAAAACATAAATGGAGGGGGTGTCTATTGTCACCTAAAATCGCGTGGAATAAGCTTCACAACGATGGTTGAGTTGAGTTGTTTTGAGTTGTGTTGTTTGAGCCATTAGAGTATGAAATACACAATGTTTTAATCCGCCTGTATATTCTGGGACGCCCGGCGAGAGTACTTGTTATTTAGCGCCGCCAAGCAACGCGAAATTTTACGGGTTTGTCTGACAAAACCCAGAAATATGGGCGGTGGGTCTTGTAGAGGATAGGAAGCTAAAAATGCTATTAATTCAATTCACCGTTACAACGAACCGAAGACGATGACGATGGCTTCGTTATGACGATGTCCACCGATGTAACGCCGCGAAGCGGCGTGCAAATTTTAATTTTAGGTCGTGGAAAACGAAACTGTAATATTGGAACCAGACCGTGAGTGGAGCCAAGCCTCAGGTAACCATTATTCCTGGTTGCACATCTCAGTATGATGACAAATATTGAAATTAAGGTAGTTGTTGTGTATATACATATTCCTCGGAAAGTAAATCACGATGACCGGTGGCAGTCAGCGCTCAATGGTACCAGGGTTGGACTTTTTGGCCGGAAAAAGTTTTTGTTTTGCCACTTGCCGGTTTAAACCGGGTTTTAGCGGCAAAAAGTGGCAAAAAGTGGCAAAAAGCGGCAAAAACTAAAGCTGCCTGTTTTTTTCTCTCATAAAATTGCTTGTAAAAGAATAATAGGCTTATACATATATATTCCTATATCATTGAACCATTTTAAATGCTGTGCCAGTTGCAATGCAATTGTGAACCTGTAATTATTGCATTAACCATATTTGCTTAGCCCAGCAGCACAATTTATTTTCACTGGCTTATACATATATGACAAGGAGTGCTGCTTGACTTGAACTGAGATGGCTGGGACACATTTATTTATAACTGTGGAAGGTCATGATGGACAGTATGGAAAGACAATGAAACTATACAGATAATAATAGGCTTTGAGTTTCTTTTTGGAGTGACACTTCTAAAGAATGTAGTATTTGTACATTGAGCACCTCGACAGCCTTTGGAAGCGCTGACGCCTTAGGTCCAAGTGACCAGGCTGGTTGAGCAAGCGATGTGTTGTTCATTGGTGTGAGGGTTAAGCCTAATGAAATGTGTACTGTAGGGAGGTTCTGTGGGAAACTTTGTTTGTGAAAATTGCATGACACTAGGTCAATATCTTCAAGGTCAAATGAGGTGAAATGAGGTCAAATCTGCTACATTGTGTTTGTTATGCTCTCCTTGGCTTGGCATTGTTATGGAACGCAGTGATTACATGTGTATACCCCCAACATAGGCTATTTCATGCATACTATATACCATATTCATAGCGATTTGTTGGAAAGTCTAATGATACAATAGGGATGATAGATGTTGCATTTGACCTCAGATCATTTGCATAGCAACATTTCATTGCAGTCATTTTGAAGTCATTTTTTTAACTTTGATGGCCTATAACTCAAAAGGTTTTCGGCCGATTTTTATTTTTGATACTTTAGACGACGTGCCATTAATTGTGTAGGCAGGTACACCAAAAATGATGCAATATCGACCGGCAAAATCAGGAAATATTCACACACCAAAAAAAGAAAACAGGAGGGGTTGGCATATTTCGCCCCCTCCGCACTGGAGAGGAGGAGGAGGGGGGGGGGGGGGGGCGCTCCAGTGCGCGTGTTAAAGACACATATTGTGAAAATAATTTAATTTTCAATGGAACTTGGAAAGAAACAAAATAACGCCTACTTAAATAGGTTGAGCTATGCACTAGAATGTTTAAATTAATCTGGTACAAAACAATTATCAGATTTGGTTCATTGGAGTTTGTGCCACTTTTTGCCATTTTTTGCCACTTGGGGTGCCAGCCGGTTTTAACCGGTAAAACCAGTGGCAAAAACACTTTTTGCCACCCACTGCCAACCCTGCCAATGTCAATGATAATACTAACTGTATACATATATGTACCGAACTGTAGCAAACAACTGGTAACAGTGCACATGGTTTAAAAGCAGCGAGAGGCAGAACGACTTTTCCGCGCATAAATGGTCTCTGTGGATCTGGAGGAGCCTGGGGTGAGATGGCTGGGAGAGATGGTCCTGGCCTGGTCACACTATTAGCTGTTCGGTCCAGCAAGTTGGGCACCGCTGGAGCAGCTTCCGGGTGCCGATGTCTTTGCGTTTGCGTCGCCTTTTTTCGGAACTCGGCAGACTAGCTAAACATGTAGCTCGCTTGAAAGTTAATATTTTATAAAGGGAGTGGGCCCTGGGGCTAGCAATTAGGTACCGCCAATGAAAGCCTCTGCCAGACACTTAATAAATTCATTTTCTCACTTTCCAAATTTGTATATGCAATTGCGAAATTTTCAAGTTTTTCACTTCCGTGGATAGCTGGATTTTGACTGCTGCAAAGGCAATTTTTACAACTGTACGTCCGATCGTTTTTTTTGTTGTTGTTGTTGGGGGGGGGGGGGGGAAATCATAGTTTCAGGACCTTTGGGAGGGGGGGGGGGGGGCATGGCCCTTGCCCCCCCCCCCCCTGCTCAGTCCCACACCAGACAGGTCACCAGTCACTACTGAGTTACTGACTGTCACACAGGAAGCCGAACAAATACACATTTTACGGCCAGTTCGTGTTGGCTCGTATTGTTTGCTTGTTTGTTCAGTTGCATCACGGCTTTCCTCCGAATAAGAAATCATATCCGGAGAGCATTGGCGGCTTTTACCTATAATAGCGTCACGAAAATAACCAATTTCCTGCTACGCGCTACCAGTTGGGATGGTACAAATCGGTCGCACAGACATAAAAATTCCATTGTCCGAACATTTTCGTGGCGAGTGGTACTAGTCGCGATACACGCACACCCAGCTATGACCAACATCCCTGAGAATCTGCATCGATGTTATCAAAGGTGACTACCTTTCTAGCAAAATCGATCGATGAAATAAACATGACGAAGCGCCTGTGACACATTTCTCAGATATGCCACCCTTACAGAGCAAGCCAAAGCGCTACCTTTGGACATAATGCAACTCAATCCCGAACAGCGCTATTATCTCCGCGGGGTTCGCTCTTCCAATTTCAGCCGGAGACCGGTGTTAGGCTAACGATTACAGGAGTACTTGGCTTCGCAGGTTGCCGCTCCAGTAAAGGGAGCTGGCTCCTGCCGTTTATCAGCAGTGCATCACTAGCTGGTGTTTGACAGAGCGCCAGCACTGCCAATGCACCCGATAACTCTCCAGAACAGGCCGCCTGCTGGTGGGGAGGCAGCCCTCACATACGCCGGGAGACAGCCGCGCGGCCTGAGCGCAGCGTCGTCCTCAGCGGTACACACATACCGTCTCTCGCCACAGTCATCCCTGGAGAACGACCACCGCCTCCGCTAACCGACACGTCACACGCCGCGGAGAGTACACACATTCCGGCCGCCTCCCTCCAGCCGGCCGGTGCCGGCCGCTGCCCGCTGCAGATAGCCACCTCTGCTCCGGGCGGCCGCCGTTCCCGGCCGCCTCCCTCCCCAGCCCGTGAGAGCTCCCCGCCCACAGCACATTCTCCAGTGTGTGTTACCCACTGAGTGTGTATCCTCAGAGCGGGCCCTACATAGTGTGTATCCCCAGAGCGGGCCCTACAGAGTGTGTATCCTCAGAGCGGGCCCTACATAGTGTGTATCCCCAGAGCGGGCCCTACAGAGTGTGTATCCTCAGAGCGGGCCCTACAGAGTGTGTATCCTCAGAGCGGGCCCTACATAGTGTGTATCCCCAGAGCGGGCCGTACATAGTGTGTATCCTCAGAGCGGGCCCTACAGAGTGTGTATCCCCAGAGCGGGCCCTACAGAGTGTGTATCCTCAGAGCGGGCCCTACAGAGTGTGTATCCCCAGAGCGGGCCCTACAGAGTGTATCCTCAGAGCGGGCCCTACAGAGTGTGTATCCCCAGAGCGGGCCCTACAGTGTGTATCCTCAGAGCGGGCCCTACATAGTGTGTCCCCCAGAGCGGGCCCTACATAGTGTGTATCCTCAGAGCGGGCCCTACATAGTTTGTCCCCCAGAGCGGGCCCTACAGAGTGTGTATCCCCAGAGCGGGCCCTACATAGTGTGTATCCCCAGAGCGGGCCCTACATAGTGTGTCCCCCAGAGCGGGCCCTACATAGTGTGTATCCCCAGAGCGGGCCCTACATAGTGTGTATCCCCAGAGCGGGCCCTACATAGTGTGTATCCTCAGAGCGGGCCCTACATAGTGTGTATCCCCAGAGCGGGCCCTACAGAGTGTGTATCCTCAGAGCGGGCCCTACATAGTGTGTATCCCCAGAGCGGGCCCTACAGAGTGTGTATCCTCAGAGCGGGCCCTACAGAGTGTGTATCCTCAGAGCGGGCCCTACATAGTGTGTATCCCCAGAGCGGGCCGTACAGAGTGTGTATCCTCAGAGCGGGCCCTACAGAGTGTGTATCCCCAGAGCGGGCCCTACAGAGTGTGTATCCTCAGAGCGGGCCCTACATAGTGTGTATCCCCAGAGCGGGCCGTACAGAGTGTGTATCCTCAGAGCGGGCCCTACAGAGTGTGTATCCTCAGAGCGGGCCCTACATAGTGTGTATCCTCAGAGCGGGCCCTACATAGTGTGTATCCCCATTGCGGGCCCTACATAGTGTGTATCCTCAGAGCGGGCCCTACAGAGTGTGTATCCTCAGAGCGGGCCCTACATAGTGTGTATCCCCAGAGCGGGCCCTACATAGTGTGTATCCTCAGAGCGGGCCCTACAGAGTGTGTATCCTCAGAGCGGGCCCTACATAGTGTGTATCCTCAGAGCGGGCCCTACATAGTGTGTATCCTCAGAGCGGGCCCTACATAGTGTGTATCCCCATTGCGGGCCCTACATAGTGTGTATCCTCAGAGCGGGCCCTACAGAGTGTGTATCCTCAGAGCGGGCCCTACATAGTGTGTATCCTCAGAGCGGGCCCTACATAGTGTGTATCCCCAGAGCGGGCCATACATAGTGTGTATCCCCATTGCGGGCCCTACATAGTGTGTATCCCCATTGCGGGCCCTACATAGTGTGTATCCTCAGAGCGGGCCCTACAGAGTGTGTATCCTCAGAGTGGGCCCTACAGAGTGTGTCCCCCAGAGTGTGTTCCACCAGTGCTCCCCAGAGTATGTTCCCCAGAGTATGTTCCCCAGAGTATGTTCCCCAGAGTATGTTCCCCAGAGTATGTTCCCCAGAGTATGCTCCCCAGAGTATGCTCCCCAGAGTATGTTCCCCAGAGTATGCTCCCCAGAGTATGTTCCCCAGAGTATGTTCCCCAGAGTATGTTCCCCAGAGTATGTTCCCCAGAGTATGTTCCCCAGAGTATGTTCCCCAGAGTATGTTCCCCAGAGTATGTTCCCCAGAGTATGTTCCCCAGAGTATGTTCCCCAGAGTATGCTCCCCAGAGTATGCTCCCCAGAGTATGTTCCCCAGAGTATGTTCCCCAGAGTATGTTCCCCAGAGTATGTTCCCCAGAGTATGTTCCACAGAGTATGTTTCCCAGAGTTGGTTCCCCTCCCGTGTGACCTACCTTCTCCAGCAGCTGTTTGACCTCAGCCTCGCGCCGCTGCTTCTTCGTCTGGTACGGGTTGCTCTCGTACGCGTCAAAGTTGGCCTGGCCGGCGCCTGCGGGCGGGAGTAACACGTGACCCGGCGTGCCAACCCGTCCCCAGCCGCCGCTCACACCCGGCACCATACACATTCGACACCAGCCGAGCCGGAGCGCCGCTGGCCGTTTTCGAAAGGCCCGCTTCCGGCGGAATCCGTCTGCATACATAGTCGGCGAGCGGTGCCGGCGCGCGACGGTCCGTGCAATCGAGGCGCGCGCCGCCGCCGCCTCAGTTGAGCGCCGGCCCGTGCCACCAGCTGGTCCATCAGGGCGTCTGGGTCATGTCAGGAGGCCAGCGGTCCATTACAGAAACTGTCACGGCTCGCCGGGGCCCGGGGGACGGGGCGGGGGCAGACAGCGCCGATGGACATGCTTGCCGCGGCCGCCGCCGGGCCCGCCCGGGGCTGCACGGGCCACTCCCCACTGAATGCCTGCCTAGATAGGCGGGCGTCGCGGCGGTCGGCGCGCTCCGCTCGAGGGCGGCGGCTGACGGGCCGGGCGGCGGCTGACGGATGGCGGCGGCTGTGATCGGCACGGCAGAGGCGCCGCAGCGGCGATACGGCGCGTCCCGCACGGCCACCCGGCGCTCACAGCCACCAAACAGACGCCAGCACGATAACCACGCAACGGCAGTCACCTTCACAAACGGACCAACTGGTACACACATTTAGTTCATTTTGTTAAGATGTAGAAGTATTATTTGAAATAGAGCCAACCATCTGCTCTGAATCTAACATAAGAATCGGTATCTTCAGGACACAAATCAATTAACACCATCAAACACTATTCGTAAGCCCTAAGCATCTCCATATGTCAATCTGGCCGCGTTACACAGCCGACATCTGGCTCCCGCTCCCTCCACCTGTCCCCTAACACGCGGCGCGCGACCCGCCACCTACCGGGCACCAGCATGCTGGTGAAGCCGTCGCGGTGTCCGCAGCCGAGCACGTCCTCGTAAGGGCAGAACTGCAGGCCGCTGACGGCACCCGACATACGGTGCCGCAGGTACGGCCGGTCCGGAGGGGTCGTGATGCAGTCCCGGTACACCTGCAGCCGGGGGAGCAGAGGGAGACGAGGAGTCAGACCAGGTCACAGGCAGGCCGGGGTAGCATAGGGAGACGAGGAGCCAGACCAGGTCACAGGCAGACCGGGGGTCTTTACAACTGGCAACCGCGACCGAAGGAGACTGAGGGGCAACGGGGACATTGATGTATGTCCCTGGGGCGGGGTAATACTAACGAGGTACCTCTCAGCTGGCCGGGGAGAGGCAAACACAGCGCAACTGAAGGGCCAGACCAACGTGGACAACAGATATCAAACAGATCAAACAGATTGTTCAACACAAAGTGCACCCTTCTCCAATAAATAACAGATAAATGCCGGAGTACGGAATAAGCCTGTTTGCTTTTCAAGGAGTCAGGCATCAATGATCGACGCGGCGAGGCATGCAAGTCATAAGTCAACACAGCTAGCTGAAGGCTGCGCGGGCTCCGTTCATTGTTGCCCTGCCGGCACCGGGCGGCAGGCCTTCCTGCTACTACAGTTATGCCGGAGCCTGTCGGCGCCCCGCAACCGCACCACTTTGAATAAACCGCATAAAACAGACGTGCCACGGCTCACGGAACCCGCTCACGGAACCCGTTCACGCTCTCTGGACACACACCGTCCGAGCAGCGCCAGCCACTGCGGTCATTCCTCGAATACTCCCTGGTACAAACAGCAAGGCCGGCGGGTATCGTCGACATAGCGGGCGGTAGATGGCGCGCGCGCCCGGCGGCCGGGTGTCGCGTGCCGACACGAAGCTGCCTCCGGGCCGGTCCCGCGTGTCCGGGACAACCATACGACAAGTGGTTCGTCAGCTGGCAGTTTTATACACAGCCGGTGGTGATGTAAGCATTGTGGCTTCACTAGTTGATATTGTGTGCAGATTCCTTCACCGCTGCCGATGAGCTGGACGGGAGCTGGTCATACAGCACGAATCGCTGCGTCCATACAAGGGAATATCGGCCATTGTAGTGGCCCGAGACATGTAATCCTTTGTCGATTAGTCACTTTTATAAACAAACTTCGCCTGGTGTATTACCTATGATCAGACACTAACAATGTTCACAGATTAACTGACTTGAACCGGTCTTCTTTGTCTTCGGAAATATGTTGTACTACGTGACCTCAACGTTTTACCCCACCCCATCCCACACAACAAGGAATTATAGAGGTTATGGGGTGCACTGAAATGCTGTGTGATTTAGCCAAATGGCACAATGACTCGAACTCGTCCTCTGATTCCGGGAACCTGAGCCGTCCATACATCAGAAGACAGTCAAACCCGGCGTACTACGTCGCATCTGACCGCAGGTTGTCACATAACATCAGGTGTGGCCACGTCACCACGTATAAGGCCGTCACGCGCCGGCATATGCCAGCCAATCCCATCAGCTCAGACATATGTCGTTACATGCAGTTAAATAATGACATATTGGCATGTGCCGGCACACTAGCACATTGTCACACGAAGGGATTTATTTTTTTAGCATTTGATACCCGGTGCAGCCTCGGCCAAAGCTTGTTCCAACAGAGCTCCAGAGACTCACCATGGGTATTGATGCTCGCTCTGCAGTATGTAATATCGTTTTCACGCCTTGTATCGATGAAGTATTGTGATCAGATGGCTCATATCAAAATAAATGGTAATTTGTGTCTAGTGATCAATTGTTTGTGAATGATGATGATGATGATGATGATGATGATGATGATGATGATGATGATGATGATGATGATGATGATGATGATGATGATGATGATGATGATGATGATGATGATGATGATGATGATGATGATGATGATGATGATGATGATGATGATGATGATGATGATGATGATTGGGGTTTAAGGGCGCCGCAACTGCCTGGTTATGTGGCGCCCATAATTGTTTGGGAATGCCATGAAGATATCAGCATGATGGTGCCGACCCAGGACGTGATAGGTAACGTCCTTTACCCTACCTGAGCCAACTTCAGACGTAGCGCCGTGAACGATGTCCGATCGAGTCCCATGCATCACATAACGCCCGTCTCCCGCCGCCCCACACGGCCACGCCCCCCCCCCCCCGCCCGCCGCGTACCTCTACCGTGTTGCCGACGGCGGCGGCCAGCAGGTGTTTCTGGCTCCACTGTAGGTGGCTGGCCCCGGCGCCGAGCCGGTACGACTGCAGACAGCCGTACGTGCGCAGGTCCCACAGCTTCACAGTCCGGTCCACGCTGGCCGTGGCCAGGTACCTGGGCCGCACGTGGGCACAGGGAGGAATGTCATCGCAGGGGACAGGGGGCAGCGTCGACACAGGCAGCACATCTGTACTGTGCTGTCGACACAGGCAGCACATCTGTACTGTGCTGTCGACACAGGCAGCACATCTGTACCGTGGGTCGACACAGGCAGCACATCTGTACTGTGCGTCGACACAGGCAGCACATCTGTACTGTGCGTCGACATAGGCAGCACATCTGAACTGTGCGTCGACACAGGCAGCACATCTGTACTGTGCTGTCGACACAGGCAGCACACCTGTACTGTGCTGTCGACACAGGCATCACATCTGTACTGTGCTGTCGACACAGGCAGCACATCTGTACTGTGCGTCGACACAGGCAGCACATCTGTACTGTGCGTCGACACAGGCAGCACATCTGTACTGTGCGTCGACGCAGGCAGCACATATGTACTGTGCGTCGACACAGGCAGCACATCTGTACTGTGCGTCGACATAGGCAGCACATCTGTACTGTGCGTCGACATAGGCAGCACATCTGTACTGTGCTGTCGACATATGCAGCACATCTGTACTGTGCTGTCGACATAGGCAGCACACCTGTACTGTGCTGTCGACATATGCAGCACATCTGTACTGTGCTGTCGACACAGGCAGCACATCTGTACTGTGCTGTCGACACAGGCAGCACATCTGTACTGTGCTGCCCTCCACATTGGCCGTGACAAGGTAGCGGTCAGCGGCGCAGACAGACGCACCGACAGGGAGCACGGTCACGACTGGCTGTTCTCCGTAAGCACGGGAAACAAACTTAGAACTAGAACTTTCACTAAGATAGGACGCACACAGCTGCTGTGGACATGCTTGCAATATAATGGCCATACCCGGACCTTCGTAAACACACTGCAGCGAGAATGACGCACAATTACCGCAAGGCCGTGCACTAAAAATACATAACCTGTGATTAAGGTGAACAAGGAGAGCGTTTTTCAAGCGTGGAATAAAACACTCATCAACAGGTCTGAGCCAATAATTGGATACGCCATGACTTTGCACATTACCATCTACAAAGGTCCGCGTCCCGTAATTGTTTGCGACATGATGCTGCGACTGTATCGACAGAGCAAGCAGCAGCGGTCGCTGCCGGCCTACATGGCGACCGAAATCAACGGCCAATTACGTATAATAAGGATCTGGACAGTGTGAGCTATTTGCCAAATTAAAATAAACGATATCGATACATGTTTGTTCCATCGGGCTGAAACAGGGAGATCACACCCTACATACTACTAGTTGACCCCAGAACCATCCAAATATTTATTCTCTACGCAAAGCTCAGATAAAATAGCACATGCAAGCCATCAGCCTTCACTAAAGTCCAGCAAAAATCTCACGCAGATAAGCCGATATGTGTAAACAGAACGTGCCAGACTACGCATATCGGCGGGCTGGAATGTACCTAACGGTCACATCATTTATTGGAAATCATCAACAAATTCCTGCCATCCATGGTAGTTAGGCGACCGAGTCACCAAAGTCTGACCATTGCACGTCTAAGACGATTGATCCGGCAATGACCTCCCCGGTACCCAACTCCTCTGGACAGTGACATTTCTAGTGCCGGTAAATGTTTTCGACTCTGGATAGTGAAACTTGAAGTTTCACTACCCAGAGGCGAAAACATTGACACAACTTGCTACTTCATTTCAGGAAACTTTGAATCCACTTAAATAAAACAACACACACAGACATTTCACTGAACGCAGTAAGTGATCGGATCAATGAGCAAGGTGTCAAATACAAGTTCGAGAAATACAATTGCAGGCCGGAAGTCCTCGAAACAATCGACAAACAATGTATTCTTGATGTGACCTTTATAAGCCAAATTCACGAATTCAGTCTCCGTATTTTATCAAACGTGTTTGCCTCTGCCCTTCTCGGCGTCACTATATCTCCACCCCGCCGCGGCCGCTGCAGCCAGAGCTCTGACTGCCCGCCCCTTCCCTCGCCAGCCCCTGCTGCCCCAGGTACTCACGTGCCCGTGTGGTCGACGCTGATCGCCTGGACCGGGTGCGGGTGGCAGAGCACCTTGGCCACCGGCTCTGGCACGCTGGGCGTCCACAGGCTGACCACGCCGCGCGCGTGGCCCAGGCACACCACAGCGTTGGCCGGGTTCTGGCACATCACTCCGAGCCGGCCCATGCGCGTGTTGGTCTGCTTCACCATCCGGCCCGTGCTGACGTCCAGCCAGTTGAGAAAGCCCCGCTCCGTCTGCAGCATAGGGGGAGGGGGGACATCAGGGACGTCTGTGGAGAGGAACGTCGGGGTACATCGTGGCGGACATGTCATGAAGTGTCTATTTCTGGGGGGGGGGGATATCAGGGACGTCTGTGGAGAGGAACGTCGGGGTACATCGTGGCGGACATGTCATGAAGTGTCTATTTCTGGGGGGGGGGGGACTTCAGGGACGTCTGTGGAGAGGAACGTCGGGGTACATCGTGGCGGACATGTCATGAAGTGTCTATTTCTGGGGAGGGGGGGGGGGACATCAGGGACGTCTGTGGAGAGGAACGTCGGGGTACATCGTGGCGGACATGTCATGAAGTGTCTATTTCTGGGGGGGGGGGGGACTTCAGGGACGTCTGTGGAGAGGAACGTCGGGGTACATCGTGGCGGACATGTCATGAAGTGTCTATTTCTGGGGGGGGGGGGGGACATCAGGGACGTCTGTGGAGAGGAACGTCGGGGTACATCGTGGCGGACATGTCATGAAGTGTCTATTTCTGGGGGGGGGGGACTTCAGGGACGTCTGTGGAGAGGAACGTCGGGGTACATCGTGGCGGACATGTCATGAAGTGTCTATTTCTGGGGGGGGGACTTCAGGGACGTCTGTGGAGAGGAACGTCGGGGTACATCGTGGCGGACATGTCATGAAGTGTCTATTTCTGGGGAGAGGGGGGACTTCAGGGACGTCTGTGGAGAGGAACGTCGGGGTACATCGTGGCGGACATGTCATGAAGTGTCTATTTCTGGGGGGGGGGGGACTTCAGGGACGTCTGTGGAGAGGAACGTCGGGGTACATCGTGGCGGACATGTCATGAAGTGTCTATTTCTGGGGGGAGGGGACTTCAGGGACGTCTGTGGAGAGGAACGTCGGGGTACATCGTGGCGGACATGTCATGAAGTGTCTATTTCTGGGGGAGGGGGGGGGGCTTCAGGGACGTCTGTGGAGAGGAACGTCGGGGTACATCGTGGCGGACATGTCATGAAGTGTCTATTTCTGGGGGGGGGGGGGACTTCAGGGACGTCTGTGGAGAGGAACGTCGGGGTACATCGTGGCGGACATGTCATGAAGTGTCTATTTCTGGGGGGAGGGGGACTTCAGGGACGTCTGTGGAGAGGAACGTCGGGGTACATCGTGGCGGACATGTCATGAAGTGTCTATTTCTGGGGGGGGGACTTCAGGGACGTCTGTGGAGAGGAACGTCGGGGTACATCGTGGCGGACATGTCATGAAGTGTCTATTTCTGGGGGGGAGGACTTCAGGGACGTCTGTGGAGAGGAACGTCGGGGTACATCGTGGCGGACATGTCATGAAGTGTCTATTTCTGGGGGGGGGGGACATCAGGGACGTCTGTGGAGAGGAACGTCGGGGTACATCGTGGCGGACATGTCATGAAGTGTCTATTTCTGGGGGGGAGGACTTCAGGGACGTCTGTGGAGAGGAACGTCGGGGTACATCGTGGCGGACATGTCATGAAGTGTCTATTTCTGGGGGGAGGGGGGACTTCAGGGACGTCTGTGGAGAGGAACGTCGGGGTACATCGTGGCGGACATGTCATGAAGTGTCTATTTCTGGGGGGAGGGGGGACTTCAGGGACGTCTGTGGAGAGGAACGTCGGGGTACATCGTGGCGGACATGTCATGAAGTGTCTATTTCTGGGGGGGGGGGGGACTTCAGGGACGTCTGTGGAGAGGAACGTCGGGGTACATCGTGGCGGACATGTCATGAAGTGTCTATTTCTGGGGGGAGGGGGGACTTCAGGGACGTCTGTGGAGAGGAACGTCGGGGTACATCGTGGCGGACATGTCATGAAGTGTCTATTTCTGGGGGGGGGGGACTTCAGAGACGTCTGTGGAGAGGAACGTCGGGGTACATCGTGGCGGACATGTCATGAAGTGTCTATTTCTGGGGGGGGGGACATCAGGGACGTCTGTGGAGAGGAACGTCGGGGTACATCGTGGCGGACATGTCATGAAGTGTCTATTTCTGGGGGGGGGGGGGGGAGGGGGGACTTCAGGGACGTCTGTGGAGAGGAACGTCGGGGTACATCGTGGCGGACATGTCATGAAGTGTCTATTTCTGGGGGGGGGGGGGGGCGGGGACTTCAGGGACGTCTGTGGAGAGGAACGTCGGGGTACATCGTGGCGGACATGTCATGAAGTGTCTATTTCTGGGGGGGGGGGAGGGGGGACATCAGTGACGTCTGTGGAGAGGAACGTCGGGGTACATCGTGGCGGACATGTCATGAAGTGTCTATTTCTGGGGGGGGGGGGACTTCAGGGACGTCTGTGGAGAGGAACGTCGGGGTACATCGTGGCGGACATGTCATGAAGTGTCTATTTCTGGGGGGGGGGGGGGGACTTCAGGGACGTCTGTGGAGAGGAACGTCGGGGTACATCGTGGCGGACATGTCATGAAGTGTCTATTTCTGGGGGGGGGACTTCAGGGACGTCTGTGGAGAGGAACGTCGGGGTACATCGTGGCAGACATGTCATGAAGTGTCTATTTCTGGGGGGGGGGGGGGGGACTTCAGGGACGTCTGTGGAGAGGAACGTCGGGGTACATCGTGGCGGACATGTCATGAAGTGTCTATTTCTGGGGGGGGGGGGGACTTCAGGGACGTCTGTGGAGAGGAACGTCGGGGTACATCGTGGCGGACATGTCATGAAGTGTCTATTTCTGGGGGGGAGACTTCAGGGACGTCTGTGGAGAGGAACGTCGGGGTACATCGTGGCGGACATGTCATGAAGTGTCTATTTCTGGGGGGGGGACTTCAGGGACGTCTGTGGAGAGGAACGTCGGGGTACATCGTGGCGGACATGTCATGAAGTGTCTATTTCTGGGGGGGGGACTTCAGGGACGTCTGTGGAGAGGAACGTCGGGGTACATCGTGGCGGACATGTCATGAAGTGTCTATTTCTGGGGGGGGGGGGGACTTCAGAGACGTCTGTGGAGAGGAACGTCGGGGTACATCGTGGCGGACATGTCATGAAGTGTCTATTTCTGGGGGGGGGGGGGGGGACTTCAGGGACGTCTGTGGAGAGGAACGTCGGGGTACATCGTGGCGGACATGTCATGAAGTGTCTATTTCTGGGGGGGGGGACTTCAGGGACGTCTGTGGAGAGGAACGTCGGGGTACATCGTGGCGGACATGTCATGAAGTGTCTATTTCTGGGGGGGGGGGACTTCAGGGACGTCTGTGGAGAGGAACGTGGGGGTACATCGTGGCGGACATGTCATGAAGTGTCTATTTCTGGGGGGGGGGGGGACTTCAGGGACGTCTGTGGAGAGGAACGTCGGGGTACATCGTGGCGGACATGTCATGAAGTGTCTATTTCTGGGGGGGGGGGACTTCAGGGACGTCTGTGGAGAGGAACGTGGGGGTACATCGTGGCGGACATGTCATGAAGTGTCTATTTCTGGGGGGGGGGACTTCAGGGACGTCTGTGGAGAGGAACGTGGGGGTACATCGTGGCGGACATGTCATGAAGTGTCTATTTCTGGGGGGGGGGGGGGACTTCAGGGACGTCTGTGGAGAGGAACGTCGGGGTACATCGTGGCGGACATGTCATGAAGTGTCTATTTCTGGGGGGGGGGGACTTCAGGGACGTCTGTGGAGAGGAACGTGGGGGTACATCGTGGCGGACATGTCATGAAGTGTCTATTTCTGGGGGGGGGACTTCAGGGACGTCTGTGGAGAGGAACGTGGGGGTACATCGTGGCGGACATGTCATGAAGTGTCTATTTCTGGGGGGGGGGGACTTCAGGGACGTCTGTGGAGAGGAACGTCGGGGTACATCGTGGCGGACATGTCATGAAGTGTCTATTTCTGGGGGGGGGGACTTCAGGGACGTCTGTGGAGAGGAACGTGGGGGTACATCGTGGCGGACATGTCATGAAGTGTCTATTTCTGGGGGGGGGGGGACTTCAGGGACGTCTGTGGAGAGGAACGTCGGGGTACATCGTGGCGGACATGTCATGAAGTGTCTATTTCTGGGGGGGGGGGACTTCAGGGACGTCTGTGGAGAGGAACGTCGGGGTACATCGTGGCGGACATGTCATGAAGTGTCTATTTCTGGGGGGGGGGACTTCAGGGACGTCTGTGGAGAGGAACGTCGGGGTACATCGTGGCGGACATGTCATGAAGTGTCTATTTCTGGGGGGGGGGGACTTCAGGGACGTCTGTGGAGAGGAACGTCGGGGTACATCGTGGCGGACATGTCATGAAGTGTCTATTTCTGGGGGGGGGGACTTCAGGGACGTCTGTGGAGAGGAACGTCGGGGTACATCGTGGCGGACATGTCATGAAGTGTCTATTTCTGGGGGGGGGGACATCAGGGACGTCTGTGGAGAGGAACGTCGGGGTACATCGTGGCGGACATGTCATGAAGTGTCTATTTCTGGGGGGGGGGGACTTCAGGGACGTCTGTGGAGAGGAACGTCGGGGTACATCGTGGCGGACATGTCATGAAGTGTCTATTTCTGGGGGGAGGGGACTTCAGGGACGTCTGTGGAGAGGAACGTCGGGGTACATCGTGGCGGACATGTCATGAAGTGTCTATTTCTGGGGGGGGACTTCAGGGACGTCTGTGGAGAGGAACGTCGGGGTACATCGTGGCGGACATGTCATGAAGTGTCTATTTCTGGGGGGGGGGACTTCAGGGACGTCTGTGGAGAGGAACGTCGGGGTACATCGTGGCGGACATGTCATGAAGTGTCTATTTCTGGGGGGGGGGGACTTCAGGGACGTCTGTGGAGAGGAACGTCGGGGTACATCGTGGCGGACATGTCATGAAGTGTCTATTTCTGGGGGGGGGGGGGACTTCAGGGACGTCTGTGGAGAGGAACGTCGGGGTACATCGTGGCGGACATGTCATGAAGTGTCTATTTCTGGGGGGGGGGGGACTTCAGGGACGTCTGTGGAGAGGAACGTCGGGGTACATCGTGGCGGACATGTCATGAAGTGT
Organism: Chirona hameri; assembly: GCA_036785665.1. NCBI lineage: Eukaryota > Metazoa > Arthropoda > Thecostraca > Balanomorpha > Balanidae > Chirona > Chirona hameri. The sequence continues at coordinate 79,956 of JAXIVJ010001845.1, read as the reverse complement.
CTATTTCTGGGGGGGGGGACTTCAGGGACGTCTGTGGAGAGGAACGTCGGGGTACATCGTGGCGGACATGTCATGAAGTGTCTATTTCTGGGGGGGGGGGACTTCAGGGACGTCTGTGGAGAGGAACGTCGGGGTACATCGTGGCGGACATGTCATGAAGTGTCTATTTCTGGGGGGGGGGGGACTTCAGGGACGTCTGTGGAGAGGAACGTCGGGGTACATCGTGGCGGACATGTCATGAAGTGTCTATTTCTGGGGGGGGGGGACTTCAGGGACGTCTGTGGAGAGGAACGTCGGGGTACATCGTGGCGGACATGTCATGAAGTGTCTATTTCTGGGGGGGGGACTTCAGGGACGTCTGTGGAGAGGAACGTCGGGGTACATCGTGGCGGACATGTCATGAAGTGTCTATTTCTGGGGGGGGGGGACTTCAGGGACGTCTGTGGAGAGGAACGTCGGGGTACATCGTGGCGGACATGTCATGAAGTGTCTATTTCTGGGGGGGGGGGACTTCAGGGACGTCTGTGGAGAGGAACGTCGGGGTACATCGTGGCGGACATGTCATGAAGTGTCTATTTCTGGGGGGGGGGACTTCAGGGACGTCTGTGGAGAGGAACGTCGGGGTACATCGTGGCGGACATGTCATGAAGTGTCTATTTCTGGGGGGGGGGGGACTTCAGGGACGTCTGTGGAGAGGAACGTCGGGGACATCGTGGCGGACATGTCATGAAGTGTCTATTTCTGGGGGGGGGGGGACATCAGGGACGTCTGTGGAGAGGAACGTCGGGGTACATCGTGGCGGACATGTCATGAAGTGTCTATTTCTGGGGGGGGGACTTCAGGGACGTCTGTGGAGAGGAACGTCGGGGTACATCGTGGCGGACATGTCATGAAGTGTCTATTTCTGGGGGGGGGGGACTTCAGGGACGTCTGTGGAGAGGAACGTCGGGGTACATCGTGGCGGACATGTCATGAAGTGTCTATTTCTGGGGGGGGGGACTTCAGGGACGTCTGTGGAGAGGAACGTCGGGGTACATCGTGGCGGACATGTCATGAAGTGTCTATTTCTGGGGGGGAGACTTCAGGGACGTCTGTGGAGAGGAACGTCGGGGTACATCGTGGCGGACATGTCATGAAGTGTCTATTTCTGGGGGGGGGGACTTCAGGGACGTCTGTGGAGAGGAACGTCGGGGTACATCGTGGCGGACATGTCATGAAGTGTCTATTTCTGGGGGGGGAGACTTCAGGGACGTCTGTGGAGAGGAACGTCGGGGTACATCGTGGCGGACATGTCATGAAGTGTCTATTTCTGGGGGGGGGGGACTTCAGGGACGTCTGTGGAGAGGAACGTCGGGGTACATCGTGGCGGACATGTCATGAAGTGTCTATTTCTGGGGGGGGGGACATCAGGGACGTCTGTGGAGAGGAACGTCGGGGTACATCGTGGCGGACATGTCATGAAGTGTCTATTTCTGGGGGGGGGACTTCAGGGACGTCTGTGGAGAGGAACGTCGGGGTACATCGTGGCGGACATGTCATGAAGTGTCTATTTCTGGGGGGGGGGGAGACTTCAGGGACGTCTGTGGAGAGGAACGTCGGGGTACATCGTGGCGGACATGTCATGAAGTGTCTATTTCTGGGGGGGGGGACTTCAGGGACGTCTGTGGAGAGGAACGTCGGGGTACATCGTGGCGGACATGTCATGAAGTGTCTATTTCTGGGGGGGGGGGACTTCAGGGACGTCTGTGGAGAGGAACGTCGGGGTACATCGTGGCGGACATGTCATGAAGTGTCTATTTCTGGGGGGGGGACTTCAGGGACGTCTGTGGAGAGGAACGTCGGGGTACATCGTGGTGGACATGTCATGAAGTGTCTATTTCTGGGGGGGGGGACTTCAGGGACGTCTGTGGAGAGGAACGTCGGGGTACATCGTGGCGGACATGTCATGAAGTGTCTATTTCTGGGGGGGGGACTTCAGGGACGTCTGTGGAGAGGAACGTCGGGGTACATCGTGGCGGACATGTCATGAAGTGTCTATTTCTGGGGGGGGGGGGACTTCAGGGACGTCTGTGGAGAGGAACGTCGGGGTACATCGTGGCGGACATGTCATGAAGTGTCTATTTCTGGGGGGGGGGGGACTTCAGGGACGTCTGTGGAGAGGAACGTCGGGGTACATCGTGGCGGACATGTCATGAAGTGTCTATTTCTGGGGGGGGGGACTTCAGGGACGTCTGTGGAGAGGAACGTCGGGGTACATCGTGGTGGACATGTCATGAAGTGTCTATTTCTGGGGGGGGGGGGGGGCATCAGGGACGTCTGTGGAGAGGAACGTCGGGGTACATCGTGGCGGACATGTCATGAAGTGTCTATTTCTGGGGGGGGGACATCAGGGACGTCTGTGGAGAGGAACGTCGGGGTACATCGTGGCGGACATGTCATGAAGTGTCTATTTCTGGGGGGGGGGGACTTCAGGGACGTCTGTGGAGAGGAACGTCGGGGTACATCGTGGCGGACATGTCATGAAGTGTCTATTTCTGGGGGGGGACTTCAGGGACGTCTGTGGAGAGGAACGTCGGGGTACATCGTGGCGGACATGTCATGAAGTGTCTATTTCTGGGGGGGGGACATCAGGGACGTCTGTGGAGAGGAACGTCGGGGTACATCGTGGCGGACATGTCATGAAGTGTCTATTTCTGGGGGGGGGACTTCAGGGACGTCTGTGGAGAGGAACGTTGGGGTACATCGTGGCGGACATGTCATGAAGTGTCTATTTCTGGGGGAGGGGGGACTTCAGAGACGTCTGTGGAGAGGAACGTCGGGGTACATCGTGGCAGACATGTCATGAAGTGTCTATTTCTGGGGGGGGGGGGGACATCAGGGACGTCTGTGGAGAGGAACGTCGGGGTACATCGTGGCGGACATGTCATGAAGTGTCTATTTCTGGGGGGGGGGGACTTCAGGGACGTCTGTGGAGAGGAACGTCGGGGTACATCGTGGCGGACATGTCATGAAGTGTCTATTTCTGGGGGGGGGGGGGGGGACATCAGGGACGTCTGTGGAGAGGAACGTCGGGGTACATCGTGGCGGACATGTCATGAAGTGTCTATTTCTGGGGGGGGGGGACTTCAGGGACGTCTGTGGAGAGGAACGTCGGGGTACATCGTGGCGGACATGTCATGAAGTGTCTATTTCTGGGGGGGGGACTTCAGGGACGTCTGTGGAGAGGAACGTCGGGGTACATCGTGGCGGACATGTCATGAAGTGTCCATTTCTGGGGGGGGGGGGACATCAGGGACGTCTGTGGAGAGGAACGTCGGGGTACATCGTGGCGGACATGTCATGAAGTGTCTATTTCTGGGGGGGGGGAGACTTCAGGGACGTCTGTGGAGAGGAACGTCGGGGTACATCGTGGCGGACATGTCATGAAGTGTCTATTTCTGGGGGGGGGACTTCAGGGACGTCTGTGGAGAGGAACGTCGGGGTACATCGTGGCGGACATGTCATGAAGTGTCTATTTCTGGGGGGGGGGACTTCAGGGACGTCTGTGGAGAGGAACGTCGGGGTACATCGTGGCGGACATGTCATGAAGTGTCTATTTCTGGGGGGGGGGGGACTTCAGGGACGTCTGTGGAGAGGAACGTCGGGGTACATCGTGGCGGACATGTCATGAAGTGTCTATTTCTGGGGGGGGGGGACTTCAGGGACGTCTGTGGAGAGGAACGTCGGGGTACATCGCGGCGGACATGTCATGAAGTGTCTATTTCTGGGGGGGGGGACTTCAGGGACGTCTGTGGAGAGGAACGTCGGGGTACATCGTGGCGGACATGTCATGAAGTGTCTATTTCTGGGGGGGGGGGGACTTCAGGGACGTCTGTGGAGAGGAACGTCGGGGTACATCGTGGCGGACATGTCATGAAGTGTCTATTTCTGGGGGGGGGGACTTCAGGGACGTCTGTGGAGAGGAACGTCGGGGTACATCGTGGCAGACATGTCATGAAGTGTCTATTTCTGGGGGGGGGGGGGGGGGACTTCAGGGACGTCTGTGGAGAGGAACGTCGGGGTACATCGTGGCGGACATGTCATGAAGTGTCTATTTCTGGGGGGGGGGGACTTCAGGGACGTCTGTGGAGAGGAACGTCGGGGTACATCGTGGCGGACATGTCATGAAGTGTCTATTTCTGGGGGGGGGGGACTTCAGGGACGTCTGTGGAGAGGAACGTCGGGGTACATCGTGGCGGACATGTCATGAAGTGTCTATTTCTGGGGGGGGGGGGGACTTCAGGGACGTCTGTGGAGAGGAACGTCGGGGTACATCGTGGCGGACATGTCATGAAGTGTCTATTTCTGGGGGGGGGGACTTCAGGGACGTCTGTGGAGAGGAACGTCGGGGTACATCGTGGCGGACATGTCATGAAGTGTCTATTTCTGGGGGGGGGGGGACTTCAGGGACGTCTGTGGAGAGGAACGTCGGGGTACATCGTGGCGGACATGTCATGAAGTGTCTATTTCTGGGGGGGGGGGACTTCAGGGACGTCTGTGGAGAGGAACGTCGGGGTACATCGTGGCGGACATGTCATGAAGTGTCTATTTCTGGGGGGGGGGGACTTCAGGGACGTCTGTGGAGAGGAACGTCGGGGTACATCGTGGCGGACATGTCATGAAGTGTCTATTTCTGGGGGGGGGGGACTTCAGGGACGTCTGTGGAGAGGAACGTCGGGGTACATCGTGGCGGACATGTCATGAAGTGTCTATTTCTGGGGGGGGGGGAGGGGGGACTTCAGGGACGTCTGTGGAGAGGAACGTCGGGGTACATCGTGGCGGACATGTCATGAAGTGTCTATTTCTGGGGGGGAGGGGGGACTTCAGGGACGTCTGTGGAGAGGAACGTCGGGGTACATCGTGGCGGACATGTCATGAAGTGTCTATTTCTGGGGGGGGGGGGGGACTTCAGGGACGTCTGTGGAGAGGAACGTTGGGGTACATCGTGGCGGACATGTCATGAAGTGTACATCGTGGCGGACATGTCATGAAGTGTCTATTTCTGGGGGGGGGGACTTCAGGGACGTCTGTGGAGAGGAACGTCGGGGTACATCGTGGCGGACATGTCATGAAGTGTCTATTTCTGGGGGGGACTTCAGGGACGTCTGTGGAGAGGAACGTCGGGGTACATCGTGGCGGACATGTCATGAAGTGTCTATTTCGGGGGGGGGGGACTTCAGGGACGTCTGTGGAGAGGAACGTCGGGGTACATCGTGGCGGACATGTCATGAAGTGTCTATTTCTGGGGGGGGGGGACTTCAGGGACGTCTGTGGAGAGGAACGTCGGGGTACATCGTGGCGGACATGTCATGAAGTGTCTATTTCTGGGGGGGGGGGGACATCAGGGACGTCTGTGGAGAGGAACGTCGGGGTACATCGTGGCGGACATGTCATGAAGTGTCTATTTCTGGGGGGGGACATCAGGGACGTCTGTGGAGAGGAACGTCGGGGTACATCGTGGCGGACATGTCATGAAGTGTCTATTTCTGGGGGGGGGGGGACTTCAGGGACGTCTGTGGAGAGGAACGTCGGGGTACATCGTGGCGGACATGTCATGAAGTGTCTATTTCTGGGGGGGGGGACATCAGGGACGTCTGTGGAGAGGAACGTCGGGGTACATCGTGGCGGACATGTCATGAAGTGTCTATTTCTGGGGGGGGGGGGGAGGGGGGACTTCAGGGACGTCTGTGGAGAGGAACGTCGGGGTACATCGTGGCGGACATGTCATGAAGTGTCTATTTCTGGGGGGGGGGACTTCAGGGACGTCTGTGGAGAGGAACGTCGGGGTACATCGTGGCGGACATGTCATGAAGTGTCTATTTCTGGGGGGGGGGACTTCAGGGACGTCTGTGGAGAGGAACGTCGGGGTACATCGTGGCGGACATGTCATGAAGTGTCTATTTCTGGGGGGGGGGGACTTCAGGGACGTCTGTGGAGAGGAACGTCGGGGTACATCGTGGCGGACATGTCATGAAGTGTCTATTTCTGGGGGGGACTTCAGGGACGTCTGTGGAGAGGAACGTCGGGGTACATCGTGGCGGACATGTCATGAAGTGTCTATTTCTGGGGGGGGGGGGGGGACTTCAGGGACGTCTGTGGAGAGGAACGTCGGGGTACATCGTGGCGGACATGTCATGAAGTGTCTATTTCTGGGGGGGGGGGGGGACTTCAGGGACGTCTGTGGAGAGGAACGTCGGGGTACATCGTGGCGGACATGTCATGAAGTGTCTATTTCTGGGGGGGGGGACTTCAGGGACGTCTGTGGAGAGGAACGTCGGGGTACATCGTGGCGGACATGTCATGAAGTGTCTATTTCTGGGGGGGGGGAACATCAGGGACGTCTGTGGAGAGGAACGTCGGGGTACATCGTGGCGGACATGTCATGAAGTGTCTATTTCTGGGGGGGGGGACTTCAGGGACGTCTGTGGAGAGGAACGTCGGGGTACATCGTGGCGGACATGTCATGAAGTGTCTATTTCTGGGGGGGGGACATCAGGGACGTCTGTGGAGAGGAACGTCGGGGTACATCGTGGCGGACATGTCATGAAGTGTCTATTTCTGGGGGGGGGGACATCAGGGACGTCTGTGGAGAGGAACGTCGGGGTACATCGTGGCGGACATGTCATGAAGTGTCTATTTCTGGGGGGGGGGGGACTTCAGTGACGTCTGTGGAGAGGAACGTCGGGGTACATCGTGGCGGACATGTCATGAAGTGTCTATTTCTGGGGGGGGGGGGGGACATCAGGGACGTCTGTGGAGAGGAACGTCGGGGTACATCGTGGCGGACATGTCATGAAGTGTCTATTTCTGGGGGAGGGGGGACTTCAGGGACGTCTGTGGAGAGGAACGTCGGGGTACATCGTGGCGGACATGTCATGAAGTGTCTATTTCTGGGGGGGGGGGACTTCAGGGACGTCTGTGGAGAGGAACGTCGGGGTACATCGTGGCGGACATGTCATGAAGTGTCTATTTCTGGGGGGGGGGGACTTCAGGGACGTCTGTGGAGAGGAACGTCGGGGTACATCGTGGCGGACATGTCATGAAGTGTCTATTTCTGGGGGGGGGGGGGACTTCAGGGACGTCTGTGGAGAGGAACGTCGGGGTACATCGTGGCGGACATGTCATGAAGTGTCTATTTCTGGGGGGGGGGGGACTTCAGGGACGTCTGTGGAGAGGAACGTCGGGGTACATCGTGGCGGACATGTCATGAAGTGTCTATTTCTGGGGGGGGGGGGACTTCAGGGACGTCTGTGGAGAGGAACGTCGGGGTACATCGTGGCGGACATGTCATGAAGTGTCTATTTCTGGGGGGGAGGGGGGACTTCAGGGACGTCTGTGGAGAGGAACGTCGGGGTACATCGTGGCGGACATGTCATGAAGTGTCTATTTCTGGGGGGGAGGGGGGACTTCAGGGACGTCTGTGGAGAGGAACGTCGGGGTACATCGTGGCGGACATGTCATGAAGTGTCTATTTCTGGGGGGGGGGGGGGGACTTCAGGGACGTCTGTGGAGAGGAACGTCGGGGTACATCGTGGCGGACATGTCATGAAGTGTCTATTTCTGGGGGGGGGGGGGGACTTCAGTGACGTCTGTGGAGAGGAACGTCGGGGTACATCGTGGCGGACATGTCATGAAGTGTCTATTTCTGGGGGGGGGGGGGACTTCAGGGACGTCTGTGGAGAGGAACGTCGGGGTACATCGTGGCGGACATGTCATGAAGTGTCTATTTCTGGGGGGGGGGGGACTTCAGGGACGTCTGTGGAGAGGAACGTCGGGGTACATCGTGGCGGACATGTCATGAAGTGTCTATTTCTGGGGGGGGGGGGGGGACTTCAGGGACGTCTGTGGAGAGGAACGTCGGGGTACATCGTGGCGGACATGTCATGAAGTGTCTATTTCTGGGGGGGGGAGGGGACTTCAGGGACGTCTGTGGAGAGGAACGTCGGGGTACATCGTGGCGGACATGTCATGAAGTGTCTATTTCTGGGGGGGGGGGGAGGGGGGACTTCAGTGACGTCTGTGGAGAGGAACGTCGGGGTACATCGTGGCGGACATGTCATGAAGTGTCTATTTCTGGGGGGGGGGGACTTCAGGGACGTCTGTGGAGAGGAACGTCGGGGTACATCGTGGCGGACATGTCATGAAGTGTCTATTTCTGGGGGGGGGGGACTTCAGGGACGTCTGTGGAGAGGAACGTCGGGGTACATCGTGGCGGACATGTCATGAAGTGTCTATTTCTGGGGGGGGGGGGGACTTCAGTGACGTCTGTGGAGAGGAACGTCGGGGTACATCGTGGCGGACATGTCATGAAGTGTCTATTTCTGGGGGGGGGGGACTTCAGGGACGTCTGTGGAGAGGAACGTCGGGGTACATCGTGGCGGACATGTCATGAAGTGTCTATTTCTGGGGGGGGGGGGACATCAGGGACGTCTGTGGAGAGGAACGTCGGGGTACATCGTGGCGGACATGTCATGAAGTGTCTATTTCTGGGGGGGGGGGGACATCAGTGACGTCTGTGGAGAGGAACGTCGGGGTACATCGTGGCGGACATGTCATGAAGTGTCTATTTCTGGGGGGGGGGACATCAGGGACGTCTGTGGAGAGGAACGTCGGGGTACATCGTGGTGGACATGTCATGAAGTGTCTATTTCTGGGGGGGGGGGGACATCAGGGACGTCTGTGGAGAGGAACGTCGGGGTACATCGTGGCGGACATGTCATGAAGTGTCTATTTCTGGGGGGGGGGGGACATCAGGGACGTCTGTGGAGAGGAACGTCGGGGTACATCGTGGCGGACATGTCATGAAGTGTCTATTTCTGGGGGGGGGGACTTCAGGGACGTCTGTGGAGAGGAACGTCGGGGTACATCGTGGCGGACATGTCATGAAGTGTCTATTTCTGGGGGGGGGGGGGACTTCAGGGACGTCTGTGGAGAGGAACGTCGGGGTACATCGTGGCGGACATGTCATGAAGTGTCTATTTCTGGGGGGGGGACTTCAGGGACGTCTGTGGAGAGGAACGTCGGGGTACATCGTGGCGGACATGTCATGAAGTGTCTATTTCTGGGGGGGGGGGGGACTTCAGTGACGTCTGTGGAGAGGAACGTCGGGGTACATCGTGGCGGACATGTCATGAAGTGTCTATTTCTGGGGGGGGGGGGGGACTTCAGGGACGTCTGTGGAGAGGAACGTCGGGGTACATCGTGGCGGACATGTCATGAAGTGTCTATTTCTGGGGGGGGGGGACTTCAGTGACGTCTGTGGAGAGGAACGTCGGGGTACATCGTGGCGGACATGTCATGAAGTGTCTATTTCTGGGGGGGGGGGGGGACATCAGGGACGTCTGTGGAGAGGAACGTCGGGGTACATCGTGGCGGACATGTCATGAAGTGTCTATTTCTGGGGGGGGGGGACTTCAGAGAACGACCAGAGAACGCCAGGCGACAAAAAAATGGCCAATGCCCTTGATAGACCTAACCCAACGGTCCACAAAAAGGCGCATCAGGCACGGTAGGTAAATATCATGTGATTACTATGGCATACGCCATGCTATCATCTACTTCAATTATCATCACGACAAAGTAGCTCCTTGATACCTTAACCCTGCGCTTTTCTTTCCACCCAGAGAGCGTTGTGGAGTCGATGTTGCATAACCCAACAACTATGCGAAGTTGGCGCGTGAGCGCTACTTGAAAACTACTAGACTATTAAAAAATGTTTACTCGAATTCCTGTTCTCAACCCTATTAGTGTCGGGGGGGGGGGGGGGCTAAAACGACCCCCCTTAAGGTTTTTCCGCTCCCGTCTCCAAACGAGTAAATATACCGCCATCAAACTTTTGGACTTTTCCTAAATATTTATTGGGCACATTTTGGAGAAAAAAAATCAAAATTGGCAGCTAACCAGGGGCCGCTCCAGGCGTGGCTTCTGGGGGGCATATTTTGGTTTTCGGCGTGACTCGGCTTTCAAAGGGAATCGGTTCCCATTATCCGTTGTAGATACGAGCTTACGACCTTCACACCTTTCCGTACTACTTTTTGTAGACATGATGAACATTTTCCCATATTTTTGGATTGCGCATGGGCGCCTTCAGGGACGTTTTTTTGGGAGGCATTTTGGGTCACTGGTATTTCATCGAAATCTGAAAGATAAGAAGTTTGAACTCAGTGAACCTTCCTAGCTGTTCTTTGCACAACTTGTGATTTTTTCAATATATTTTTGGGTTTCCTACAGGCGACTCTAGGAACGGTTTTTTTTTGGGGGGGGGGGCAAGTGTACACACATTGTGTTTAGTAACTCAAAACGTTATTTCGCAGTGGTCTATCTCGTGTAATATCATCTGCATGGATCACAATTTAATTGTGTGGCATATGCGGTTCCAGGGGTGGGACGCAAGCGCATGACTCAATGTTTTGGGCGGCTCCAGGGATTACATTAGGGATAGTTGTGGAACCATGACGTGTAACTACATAGCAAAAGATATCAACTTAGTGACTTGTTTTAGCAATGCCTTGCACACGTTTCGTTTTTGTTGTTGTTTAAATTTTTGGTTTCCCAACGGCGACTCCAGGGACGGATTTTGGGGGCATGTGTTTGACTCCGTTCACACGCATTGTGTTTAGTGCTCCTGAACGTTATTTTGCAGTGGGCAATTTCATGCAATATCATCTGCATGAATCAAAATTGTATTTTGGGCCATAGGCGGTCCTAGGGATGACATTAGGGGGAAGTGTGTACCCATGGCGTGACACTACATAGCAAAATATATAAATAAGCAAAGATAAAGAGAACAAATAAAGAAAACAAAAGACAAGGCCCAATTCCTCTCCCTTTCCCCTCCTGAGCACACCACTGCACAAATAAAAAACTGACATAAATTACTTTATCATGCATACACATCAGGGTCCTAGGATTGCTTTGGAGCTGGAGTGCGGAGGGAAAAGTATGGCTAAAAATAAACATAAAGAGTTGACAATTCAACCCCAAAAATATGAAATCGGCTTTATTAATGTCCGATTACCTGCTCACCAGAATAGTTATTACCTATTCCAATTTCCACATGTCTTTCCCTCCACAGACTGTCCCATCATTACATTCATGAATCAGTATCAGGATTCCAATTATCCAATACATTTAAAAATAAGGGGTGGAAAAATCACAGTAAAACTCGGGAAAAAGAGTGGAAAAATAGTATCCATAGGGTGTCGTGTTCTACCCAAATTTCCCATTGCTAGGACACTGATACACATATCATTATAAGCATCTAAAACAGAAATCAAAGCGGCAAAAAAATAGTATAGTGACTTCTTTAGATACCCCCTTTGGAATTGCCTGAGGACACCATTGGGTTAATATCCTCAAATTGTCAAAAGGAGTATATGTTAGAGCATACAATTAGGTGGCGAAATCCAACAACATGAAAACATTGCGTTCAAAGTCCCAGGGCAAGAATCTACAAATGCATGTTTTCCCCCATAGTTTGCTACATCTATCCGCGCATGACAAAATTTTGCATATTTATGAATATAGGAATGTAGTTCATGCTTCAAGGAATCGAATGCCGTTTTCCCGGAGATAATCGGTCTAGCGGTTTCTTAGATACAAAGGGGGGGGGGGCGAATAGACCCCCCTAGATTCGCTTTTGTTTAGCCCGACAGTAATAGGGTTAACATAACGTTATTGCATATGTATAGGACGACGCCTAGTACCATAAACACGGTTGAAAGGCAAACGATATCCACCTGAGCGCTGTTCGGCGGCCGGCTCTCGCGAGAGCGCTCACCGACGTCACACAGGGCAGTGTCGTCATAATGAGTGACGTCAGCTCGCGGCCGCCGAACACCGGCGAGCAAACTCGTTAGCAAGCCATGCTAGCGCTCTTTTTCAATCGCTGGAATGCCGCTCGCGCGCGAGCACGTGACGTCACGTAAGGGGGCACGCGTACATGAAAATGTGCGCGTGACGTCATCGTTTGCTCGCTCCTGATTGGTGAATCGCACGTTGCTAGGCAACCTGCGAGCCCACTAGCACTGGTTAACGTGAGAGCCGGCAGCCGAACAGGGCTCTGGGCGAAACCAAAAGTCTACGAGCTACCTCTGAGAATCGAACCCGGTCGCGCGCGCCTTTTTATCAGAAACCTCGGCAGGAGACGTTTTTCCAGTCCGCAAAAACGGATCTTCGCACAGCAAATGCCCACGCGGATACCAACACCAAGGAAAAAAGCCTGATTGCGCCGCCGGACCATAGTATTTCCATAAACTACACAGAGTTTGGCACGGGGTACGAAGTATCCGGACGGCTGAGCAGGCTGCCCGCAGAGGTCTCTGCGGCCGACAAACGCGGCTCCGCCGCTGTGACGTCATGTCGCTTGCGCCATGTGCTGATAGCGAGCGGGCGGTCCGCGGCCGGCCGGGACGGACGCTCCCCTAACAATCCCGAGTCACCGGCAGTCACCGGCCAGGTATGGTGACCAAGGGGCAAGGGAGTGATTAGTGACCAGGAGTTTAGAATATCCCGATACATTGCCGTTTGGATAGAGTGCTACGAAATGGTCCACGTCAGAGCGCAATTCGCAATTACTTTCGTGAGGTTTTTGCGAGTACCCGTACTGAAAAGGGCCTTTTTCGGCTTAGACCACCTAACATGAAATTTCACCCAACTTTATATCAAGACTGCGTCCACGACTCCACAAAATGTTCGCGACAAGACCCCGAATTTGAATTTGAATCCCCGAATCAACTTTTTCTCGAAAGACTGCGTTCAAATTCAAGCTAAAACATAACACTTATTAACTAGATGAATGTAAAGTAATATGAGACATACATAATATTTGAGTTGAGGCGAATCACCGATTCCAATAAAAATGTGTCACCAAGATACGCACGAAGCCCCTCAAATGACAATCAAATGACACAGCCGCAACTCCCTAGGAGCAGCCTCGTAAAATGTCAGTTTTTCATGTCCACACGACCACAAAGGATTGTATTGCACCACGTGAAATAATCCAAGCTTGTCCAACGGGCTCTTATCCTAAGTATGCCAATGAAGTGTACCTTGTAGCTGGAAAAAGTGTAGCAAATCGACGGCTTGATGGTCATCTCTGTCATTTCTCCCTGAGCTGTAGTTTCTATTTGGCTAATGGACAAGTTTCATGTCGCGTAACTATATATTTTTATAAACTTCTAATGTAATCAGTCAATGAAAAAGACGATGGTTATGATATTTTTTCTTAAAACCTTACACAAATGTCATACAAAACTTAAACTCTTTGTAAAAGCGCTGGCCTCTTATTAGTCAGAATTGCGTGACGTCACACATGATGATACGGTAGCCCGCTGAATGTCATTAGTGTGAGAGCGGGTGTTTTGTTTTTGGTTGTCGGGGATTGAGACGGTATTACGAGTAGTTAGTTAAAAATGGACAAGAAAAAAGAGCGTTACTATTACTGCTTTGCTCCGAAGTGCAAAAACGCAACAATAACGGCATCAAATTCAGTTTTTACTAGCCCTTCGATCTGGCAGCATTATAACTGGTGTCATATGATTATTTAGGACCGTCTGTGTTGGCAGTAAGTTAGGATTATTTAGGACCGTCTGTGTTGGCAGTAAGTTAGGATTATTTAGGACCGTCTGTGTTGGCAGTAAGTTAGGATTATTTAGGACCGTCTGTGTTGGCAGTAAGTTAGGATTATTTAGGACCGTCTGTGTTGGCAGTAAGTTAGGATTATTTAGGACCGTCTGTGTTGGCAGTAAGTTAGGATTATTTAGGACCGTCTGTGTTGGCAGTAAGTTAGGATTATTTAGGACCGTCTGTGTTGGCAGTAAGTTAGGATTAATTAGGACCGTCTGTGTTGGCAGTAAGTTAGGATTATTTAGGACCGTCTGTGTTGGCAGTAAGTTAGGATTATTTAGGACCGTCTGTGTTGGCAGTAAGTTAGGATTATTTAGGACCGTCTGTGTTGGCAGTAAGTTAGGATTATTTAGGACCGTCTGTGTTGGCAGTAAGTTAGGATTATTTAGGACCGTCTGTGTTGGCAGTAAGTTAGGATTATTTAGGACCGTCTGTGTTGGCAGTAAGTTAGGATAATTTAGGCCCGTCTGTGTTGGCAGTAAGTTAGGATTATTTAGGCCCGTCTGTGTTGGCAGTAAGTTAGGATTATTTAGGACCGTCTGTGTTGGCAGTAAGTTAGGATTATTTAGGACCGTCTGTGTTGGCAGTAAGTTAGGATTATTTAGGACCGTCTGTGTTGGCAGTAAGTTAGGATTATTTAGGACCGTCTGTGTTGGCAGTAAGTTAGGATTATTTAGGACCGTCTGTGTTGGCAGTAAGTTAGGATTATTTAGGACCGTCTGTGTTGGCAGTAAGTTAGGATTATTTAGGACCGTCTGTGTTGGCAGTAAGTTAGGATTATTTAGGACCGTCTGTGTTGGCAGTAAGTTAGGATTATTTAGGACCGTCTGTGTTGGCAGTAAGTTAGGATTATTTAGGACCGTCTGTGTTGGCAGTAAGTTAGGATTATTTAGGACCGTCTGTGTTGGCAGTAAGTTAGGATTATTTAGGACCGTCTGCGTTGGCAGTAAGTTATGATGATTTAGGACCGTCTGTGTTGGCAGTAAGTTAGGATTATTTAGGACCGTCTGTGTTGGCAGTAAGTTAGGATTATTTAGGACCGTCTGTGTTGGCAGTAAGTTAGGATTATTTAGGACCGTCTGTGTTGGCAGTAAGTTAGGATTATTTAGGACCGTCTGTGTTGGCAGTAAGTTAGGATTATTTAGGACCGTCTGTGTTGGCAGCAAGTTAGGATTATTTAGGACCGTCTGTGTTGGCAGTAAGTTAGGATTATTTAGGACCGTCTGTGTTGGCAGTAAGTTAGGATTATTTAGGACCGTCTGTGTTGGCAGTAAGTTAGGATTATTTAGGACCGTCTGTGTTGGCAGTAAGTTAGGATTATTTAGGACCGTCTGTGTTGGCAGTAAGTTAGGATTATTTAGGACCGTCTGTGTTGGCAGTAAGTTAGGATTATTTAGGACCGTCTGTGTTGGCAGTAAGTTAGGATTATTTAGGACCGTCTGTGTTGGCAGTAAGTTAGGATTATTTAGGACCGTCTGTGTTGGCAGTAAGTTAGGATTATTTAGGACCGTCTGTGTTGGCAGTAAGTTAGGATTATTTAGGACCGTCTGTGTTGGCAGTAAGTTAGGATTATTTAGGACCGTCTGTGTTGGCAGTAAGTTAGGATTATTTAGGACCGTCTGTGTTGGCAGTAAGTTAGGATTATTTAGGACCGTCTGTGTTGGCAGTAAGTTAGGATTATTTAGGACCGTCTGTGTTGGCAGTAAGTTAGGATTATTTAGGACCGTCTGTGTTGGCAGTAAGTTAGGATTATTTAGGACCGTCTGTGTTGGCAGTAAGTTAGGATTATTTAGGACCGTCTGTGTTGGCAGTAAGTTAGCCGAGTGGGTATCGCATATACGGTCTTGGGTATCGCGCTGGGCTGTGGTGCCTCAGGTCACGTGTGTAAATCACGGACATGTTCATTTGTCGATATCGTGCATTTGCAGTCAATTTCACGATGTCAGTAACTTTTTCAACTCAGCATACACTTTTCGCATCAATGTATTCCACATAAACATGACCGTAAACAGATCAGACTTTACTGACTCCAGCATTTGTCACGCAGCAGTCGGACCAGGTCAAACGACACCATGCTGTGTCGAGTAGTGGAACTTTCGCGTCTCGATCAAGGCAACCATACAACTTAAGTTGTATAATTGACTCATAATGGGAAAAAGACTAACTTACATAATACATGTCAAATAGCCTTCACAAAATGTTACACCTCCTTGCCATATACAATGTTACACTGCCTTGCACAATACATCAAAATCGAGAAATATGCACATTGCACGTCTTCCATTCTATGGCAATGTTGAAGACCGCAAGCGAAACTGCTATTATGGAATGGATACCTACTGGATAGACACCGCCTTTGCAATCACCATAACCTTAAAAGCCATTGAGGTGACGGCGAAGAAAATGACATGAAAATACCTACTACTAGAAATACATTAACAATGTAATACTATCATAACGGCAATGAACTGCGAGACCACGGCGGGTGCAGCTGAGCACTGAGCAGCCGTGGCAAAACAAACATCATGTGTGACGTCACCGCTCAAGAACATTTCTAAGGAAGAATTCATGAACTTTGTTAATTTTTCTTCTTCTGCCATTATACATCCATCGTTCGGAAAAATGTCTTAAGTTTAATATATGATTTTTTTTCCGTTAATTTTAAGACAAAAACTCACTTGTCCATTGTTAATTGCTAATTGATAATATTTCGCTAATATTCCTTCTCTGCAATTTTGTGTTACCTGTTTCACAATGAATGTCAATTTTAAAAAATGTTATTATTCAAAGATAAAATGTTATATTTGGGTATTTGTTGGACTACTACACAACAGAACACAGGGCTGCGGAGTCTATCGGTTTTCAGGTGACTCAGACTCCGACTCTCCGGAATCAACTCCGACTCCGAGTTCGACTCCGGCTTTTAATTATCTCAAGCTATTGTCAACAGGCACAAGAAGTAACCAACCATAGCAAAAAAATCTCCCCTTTCAAGAATGGAGCTAATTTTATGTAGTTCAATTAAATGGATACGCAATGTCTGAACATAGCTTTCGATTTTGTGATTCTGGAAGTTCAAAAAAAGAAAGTGCCAAGTCTTCTGACTAGAAAGCCAGCAATTTATATAGCCAGCCAAAGCGTTCGTTGCCTGTTCGCCGGTGCTAATTTATAGCCAGCCAATGCGTTCGATGTCCGTTCCCCGGTCCGATAAAACTCGGTTCCGTCGTTACGATTACAGCGACACCTGCCAGTGCGATGGTGGCGCCATCTAGACCTCCCTAGGCCTGGTCGGGACCACATTTGCGCGCACTGCGGCCGACCCCGTTGTCAAATCGACGCCAATTTTGTTAAAGGAAGAAATAAGAATGTATGCAAACTTGGCCTATAGCACGACGCCTAGTACTCTAAACACGGTTGAAAGGCGAACGATATCCACCTCGGCGAAACCAAAAGTATGTGAGCTAACTCTGAGAATCAAACCCGAGCTGCTAGAAAAAGGCGTCGCGAGCACCTTTTTATCAGAAACCTCGGCAGGAGACGTTTTTCCAGTCCGCAAAAACGCATCGTCGCACAGCAAATGCCCACGCGGATACCAACACCAAGGCGAAAAGCCTGATTGCGCGCCGGACCATATTATTAAACTACACAGAGTTTGCACGTAGGTACGAAGAATCCGGACGGCTGAGCAGGCCGCCCGCAGAGGTCCCGGCGGCCGACAAACGCGGCTCCGCCGCTGTGACGTCACGTGATGTCACGCCGCTTGCGCCATGTGCTGATAGCGAGCGGGCGATCCGCGGCCGGCCGGGACGGACGCTCCCCTGACAATCCCGACTCGTCGGCAGTCACCGGCCAGGTATGGTGACCAAGGGAGTGATCGGTGGCCAGGAGTTTAGAATATCCCAATACATGTAGAATATCCCAAGCACCGGCCCGGCACGGGTTAACCCTCGCCCTACGGGAGCTGTTTTCACCTTCGCCCTAGGGGGGGGGGGGGGGGTCCTAAAAGGACCCCCTGTTAACTTCCAAACCAAGAAACATAGAACAACGCGGTAAGAACCAACATGTTGCTAGTCATGTTTGGAATATAACGGTATGCCATTTTTAGGTTTCGGGTCAGCGAGTGACCTTCCAGGTCAAGTGAATGACCTCGATCGACCACGTCCAGAACAGCGATTTTGCTCTGTCAGAAAACCTCAAAATGTGAAATTGATAAATGTAAATAAAAAGGCATGTTCCTAGACCAGTTTTGTCTCAGAAATACAGAAAAGGTAATTATGTATTCGTATCTGATAAAGAAGTCAAAAAAGTTATTAAAAAAATGACTTTCTGACTTTCATGAATGACTTTCATGAATTTCTTACACTTAGGGAGCCATCACTCAGTCAAAAATAGATATATTTCTTTAAAATTTGTTTTGAGTATTGGCCATACTCAGTTCTCTCACATATATTCCGTTTTTTTTTTTACATCTTCGAAAATTTTATTGTGTGTTTTTTTTTAATACGTTTTTGTTCATTTTGGGGGTTAAAAAATAGAAAATCCGAGATTGCCATTTGAAAGAAAATTACAAGATTTTATTAGATTTTTTTTTTTTACAAAGATTTTATTATTTTTCAAACATTTATCGTTTTTCCACCAACATGACGTCATCAAAACACCATTATTTCCCAAATTTCTCAACCAATTTCAATTAAATTTTTACAGCATACGCATAATTGTTTTATACTTAGCTACTGAAAATGTCAGCAAGATGTGCCGCATGTCTAAAAAGTTATGCAAGAAAAACCTCAGGGGGTCGTTTTAGGACCCCCGTAGGGCAAGGGTTAACCCTATTTGTAACAGGCTCCTGGCTACCCCTATTTGTAACAGGGGGGGGGGGGGGGGCGGATTCCGCCCCCCGGAGATCTCGAGATCTACCCGTCCGATTTTCAAAAATGAAACAGTGTTTGGTTCCTCTCAACACGATATACATTTCTAAATAATAAAAATATCTAAATTTTGGATAGGGGGGCAACAGGGGGGCAAAAACTACAAATTTTTGTGGTATTTTTGATCCGACATAGCTTTCATGTTTATCGACCGATTTGAACACAACTAATAGGAATCGATAGAGATTGAATTGGAAATTGATATATGACGGTGAAGTTTGAAAATTCAAAAATCATAGGCGTGTGCAGGTCACTCAATATGGGGGTGAAGTAAATGCGTAATATTTTTTTTTTTTGATAAATGAAATGGTATGTGATTGTGACAGACAAAACGGTTATACATCATATTTTTTGCCATAGGCGGTACCAGGTTAGTGAAAAGGGGAGGTAAATTGGGAAAAAATATTATCCGCAGACAAGTTGCTATCCAGCACTATAAATATGCTACTGATCGTAGATATTTCCTTTTTGCATGTTGCACTTCATCATAGGCGTATCCAGGATCCAAAATGGGGCGGTGCAAGACATTTGGAAAAGTATAATATCCGCTATTATGATACTAACTAGTCAACAGTGACTATTTCACTTACAACTTCAATTGACATTGCTTACCCCCCTTTTTACCCTACCTGGACTCACCTATTATCTTATAATCGTTCGTAGAGTAGCCTGTGGTGCGTGTTTCATTCGAAAACTGCAGTATGTTATGTCATTGTACGCCCATGCCTCCTAGTTTCCTTGCAATAATATGACCCCCTTTCTTCCATTCCTGAGCGCGCCTCTGCCAAAAATGACTTTATTCCCTTTTCTGGCCTCATATGTGCATATATCATTATAATATAAACGTCTATTGCGCCGTTATCGCTGGCATATCGTCATCTCTATGCCAGTCACCCCCTTTTCATGTTCCTGAACACGCCCCTGAAATTCTATATGTAATAAATTATGCAAATAATGGAAGCAGAAGCTATCTTTTACATCTTGATAGCTATAAATGCCCCTTACATCGCTCTATTGGCTTCCCGCCAAGCATTGAATACTTCCTGGAACACCCCCCCCCCCCCTTTTCAAGCCCCTGAAACCGCCTCTGCCATGCAATTTTTATGATATTTCATTAACATTAACTAATTTGCACTGGTTGCAATCACCGTAAACCGATGTAACTCATTTATACTTGATGCAGTTAGGAAGAAACCATGAAGATCGCATTTCCGTATTATCGCCAAATTTCGCCTCCGAACCCACCCAAAACTGGGCCCTGGAACCGCCTCTGTTCAGGTTAAGAACTCAAAATTTTGACTCCAAATGTGGTATTCAATTCTATGAAAAGTCCGAAAATTTCATGGCCCTGCTCCCAGCCGTTCTGAAGATATCTGCGAAAAACATGAGAGGGGGGGGGGGGGGGGAGGGCGGAATCCACCCCCCCCCCCCCCCCTGTTACAAATAGGGTTAAGCAAGAACTGAATGCTATAGTCAGACTGGTTATTGATTCGACTCGGATTGAATCGATTGGAATCGTTCAATCAAAATCCATTGAATCAAAAAAGAACCGATTCACCACCGGATTTTTGTATTCATGAATCATGATTGAATCAAAACACGCATAGAAACAAGGCTGATTGAATACAAAAGACTGTGCAATGCTATTTCAATGATGAGTCAAACGTCATTTGATTTTTAAAAAAATGGATTCTTTGAATCGGAAAGAATCATTTCTCAAAATGGTTATCCATGAATCAAACGGTGACTGAATCATTCATATTCCAAAATGAATCGTGATTGAATCTTTTCAAAAAAGGTGAATCAATAACCAGTCTGGCTGGCTTAGAGTTAATGAATTTGACCACGTTTAACTCGCCTTAGCAAGCTATCATTGTCATATCACAACCATCATTGTAAACAATTGTTCTGCAAATTGTTGTCTTGTGATCGTTGCTTAACTTCCTGGCGGTGGTATTTTGGATCTGCATCCGGCGACAGACTCTAGGTTCTATTTCGCCCACCGTGGTACATACCTCATGATTGAAATGGCGAGGGAATCGAAGCAAACTAAGTCGAAGGGAAATTATATATTTAGTCATCGCCACCGGTGGTTCACCAAAATGCACATGAAAAGTGCTTTGCCCTCGCGCTCCCCATAACTGACAGCCGGAGTCGGATTCGGCAAAAAAACGACTCCGACTCCGACCGAAATCACCGACTCCGACCGACTCCGACTCCGCAGCCCTGACAGAACATCTGGATATTTGCATTTGTGTGGTGTAATTTTCCCTGTCTATCAAAACGGCTCTACGACAGCACGCCAAAGTTCAATGCGCTTTACGCCTTTTTCAATTAAGTTTGAGCATGGTCCGGGTCGCTTCTTCGGAGTCTTTGGAGCCCAGCCACCTCCTGTACAGCTTTCAGCCGGTCCTGGGTTAACAAGATGCCTTGCTTAGCTCCGCCAGGGTCACGGACAACAAAACCAGTAGCCTAGTGGTGACAGCCATGGGCCTCTGGCGGTCCACGGCCAGTCAGTCAGACGACAGAACACTCACCTGCGGAGCTTCAGCCACGCTTCCGCTGATGATATAATATGGGGTTGGGGTCGAACTTTAGCTTCATTAGCTACGAATCTTTGGACGAACCTCTCAAATGTTTTAGTCTGGCTATATATCATGTGCTGAATATAAAATATAGTTAAAGCTTTTCATTCAACTTCGATTTCCCTCAGACCTCTGAATTCAAAGATCATCGACGTCTACTGCTATTCGGCAAATGGCGCATTTTTTCATTGGGCGCGAGGAAGGGAGCCTAGCAGCCTCACCCCTCACTGGTTGTCTGAAGGCTACTAGACGTGCTGGAAAACAATTTCCAACAATACTTGTAAATTTCCACGTGCTCCGCCTATTTTTACTATATGTACTTTCGATTTTAAAATTGACATTCTTTATGAAACACCCTGTACATGCAATGGGCATTCTAATTAACTTTAATCATCACTCATAAAGTCATAACACCACAGCAAGTTACTCCCCCTACTAAATGCAAACAAACATACCTGCACATAATGCTTTTAATTTGGACTGAATGGCGCCACAACCAGCAGAAAGACTGACACCATCCGTTAATTCTACAGGTCCCGGAGACCACGGAGTCAGGCTGGAGGCAACAGAAAGACTGGCACCATCCGTTAATTCTACAGGTCCCGGAGACCACGGAGTCAGGCTGGAGGCAACATAAAGACTGGCACCATCCGTTAATTCTACAGGTCCCGGAGACCACGGAGTCAGGCTGGAGGCAACAGAAAGACTGGCACCATCCGTTAATTCTACAGGTCCCGGAGACCACGGAGTCAGGCTGGAGGCAACAGAAAGACTGGCACCATCCGTTAATTCTACAGGTCCCGGAGACCACGGAGTCAGGCTGGGGCAAACAGCGCATCAGAATCGGAACACCAACCCATCCCGTTATGGTGAATTATAATGTGTTCTGCTTCCGTATCAGTGATACGAGAACACTTCTCAACGGATAGACCACGGAAGAACACCGGGCTACAGCCAGGGACCGAGAGCACGTGCGGTCACCCCGGCCGGGCCTGGGGCGCCCACACAGCCGGTGAGACTAATCACACATACTCAGTACTCACACAGCAGGTGAGACTACTCAGTACTCACACAGCAGGTGAGACTACTCACACAGCCGGTGAGACTACTCACACAGCCGGTGAGACTACTCACACAGCAGGTGAGACTACTCACACAGCAGGTGAGACTACTTACACAGCAGGTGAGCAGGAAGTGATACGGGAGGAACTCCATCTTGAGCGAGCGGTGCAGCGTCTTCAGACAGTGCAGCTCCGTGCCCTGGCTGTCGTACACGAATACCCACTCCTTCTGAGCCACCGCGAACATGTTCTCGTTGTGCAGCCACCTGTCGGCAGCGGAGGGAAGCTCTAGCGTCGGGATCGGCCGACAGGGGTGTCGGGAGGACGGTGCGCGGGACGGAGATAGCAGGGTGTCGGCAGAGACCCGATTGGACTGGGTACAGCCGTGAACGAACACCGTCAGCCGGCAGACAAACAATCAGAGGAAACAGGCCTTCAGCAGATATGAGAAAGGGGTAGCTTACAATAATCTATGAGTTTTCAGAATGGCGAGTTTTTAGGGGGGGGGGAGGGGATTTGGCCCCCCAAAAAACCCGTTCTGGATCCGCCTTTGACCCCTCCTTTAAGTTATTCACCTTGACAAATGGATTTATGAGTAACTGTAAAGATTAAACAACAACAATATTCACCCAATGTTTCATTATATAACTTCTTCAGGGGTGTAATATCATGACTATTTAATATTACTGCTGTTTAATCTTTCCATTACTCATAAACCCCTCCCAGCACAAAGCCCCCATTCAAGAACAGCACCCCACTTCTTCACATAACTTCTACTCTCACTCTCCCTTAACGCACAACCCCCCCCCCCCCACCCCACCCCACCCCACCCCACCCCACCCCACCCCACCCCACCCCACCCCACCCCCACCCCCAACCGCCACACTCACTTGACGTCGTGCACCGACTCGCCGACGGCCACCTCGCACATGAGCTGCTTGGTGACCCAGTCGAAGGCGGCCACGTGGCCGAGCGTGCCGCCCAGCAGCAGCTGCCGGCCGTTCCTGGTGTAGTTCATGCAGTACGGGCCGAACTCGCGCAGACGCAGGTCGAACTGCTTCGTGGCGGAGGTGATATCGACGGCGGTGCGGATCTCCGACTGGGTGATGTCCACAGTGTCCTCGCCCTCGTCCGCCTCCAGGTAACTGGAGTCCGGGCACACGGCGCGGGGGCAGATAGCGGGTCAGGTCACAGTGGGGGTATGATGGCACGCTGCGATAACTGGATTCACCGCTTATTAGCGCAGGCGAAAATCAACAAGGATCAGGGTTGGAAAAGTTGCTGTTTGCTGGTGTACAGGGGCACCAGGAGATTTTATACTCTGGAATTGTGACTGGAAAGAATTAACTTTTTTGTACTCTTTGAATAGGCAATACATATTCTTAGGAAACATGCCAAACCTATATGAATATTTGTGTTCCCAGGCACAGCAGACATCAATGAGAAAAAATTGAGCGACATCAAGCAGAAAACGATTTCCAACCTCCAAGAACCAAGTGTCTCTAAACTGAAACCTTTGGTCAGCAAGATGAAATGCCAGCGCCTACATTGTGTTATTCCAATGCATGTTTCAAATGAACATATTTATGTTTTAAATATAAACATTATGTATGATGCAGTCTTCTGTCTGAGAACAAACTGATCACAAATTATGGGTTAATCCAGACAACTCATTAGCAAATACTTAACCATGCGAGTAGGTGTAGGGCCAAAGATAAAACACAGCTCTTCTTTAGGGCAGAGTACATGTCGCTTATCTCGAAAAGCGTCAGTCAGTGGTGTTGAAAATATCAAAAAACAAACAAACAAGAAACTAAGCACCCACCAATCTGACTCAATAATCACACACCGCCGCGTAGACACAGCACTAAACAAATCAAAATAGCGTACCACGAGACGTCCTGCGCCGAAAATGTCTCTTATCTTCCTTCAGAAGAGATGAGCAAAGATTACGCTGCTGAGTACTTTCCTCGACGAATACCTTGTGCACCAAGTACCGTTTTCCCTTGCTGGAAAAGCTCATGGTACTTGGTGTTCGTTGAGAACAAGTACTATGCAGATAATCATTCTTTTAAAAGGTTAAATGATCAATTAAATGGTATGAAAAGAAAGTGCTTGCCTTCCTGATGCCAATGGTACCATTTTTTTTGTTAAGACGACCACCTTTTTTAGGCGTAAATAGCTAATGAGAATCCTTGTACTCAGTGTCTAAAACACCAGGTCACCAGGTGCATACCGGCGAAGCTTTATGTCCGATATATCTATCAATCGGGCTCGTTAGAGTCTAAATTAGCTAAATATGAATGCAAAATGTTCGGCCTTATCAAAAAACTGAAATTCAAGAGCATCCGCTGCGTGAAAGAGGTCGTATAACACCGTCTAAGATATACTCGGCGCTCTTCTCAGTTGCTTCTCGGCAACTCTTAACTCGAGCTCAACGCTGATTGGTCCGTGTCCACACCGGGCACATTTCGTGAGGACAACACTATTTACACCGCAAGTTTTGGCTCCGCGCGCTCTCTCGTGTTTTGCGACTATGATGCGCCATTAACGTATTTCAATTTCATGACCGTGATTATTTGGGCCTCAAGCCTTGGCCTTGAGTATTTTGTTCGTACCACACCGTGTTCCAGGCATTTCAATTTGTCGTCTTGTAACAGGTTAGTGGCTTGTTGGTCACCGAAGGTTAAAAATACAGGTTTTCTGGTCACATACGTAATAAAGTACTTCTTCAGTTTTCTACTTCCCAGTGTCCTAGCATTGGTAAATTTGTGTGGGAAACGACACCCTATGGATACTGTTTTTCCGCTCTCTTTCCCGAGTTTTACTGGGATTTTCAACTCCTTATTTTAAAATGTATTGGATAATTGGAATCCTCACTGATTAATGGATGTAATAATGGGGACAGTCTGTGTAGGGAAAGAGGTAATAATTGGCATAGGTACCTAATAACTAATTCTGGTGAGCAGGTAATTGGATATTAATAAAACAGAGTGCATATGTTATTTGGTTGAATTTTCCGCTCTTTATGTTTATTTTAGCCAGAATTTTCCACTCTGCACTCCAGCTCCAATGCAATCCTAGTACCCTGCTACTGCCTGTGTACTAGTTAGGGCACATAGTCTCTTGGGCCCTTTATTACCATAAAGCCTAATATGTAACTGCCATGAATATAATCCTATTTGTAATTATGTACTATTTTTTCTGAGAAAATGTACTTCGCTACCAGCAAAAGTAAAATTCCCACCCTCGCGTTATTACCATGAATATACTACTACCTGTAATTATGTACTCAATTTTTCCAAGAAAATGTACTCAGCATACCAGAAAAAAAAGAGTAAATTGCCAACCCTGACAAGGATTCAAGGTAAAACGAGAGAAAACTAATGGATCATATTTTACTGCAGGGCCCCTGGGCCCTGTACTGCGCTAAAACAAATCAACTACAAATAAAAGCCACTCCACAGTTCAATAAACATTGCACAACTCCGGAGTACTAACGACGCTTGAATCACCATCTATGAGACCGCCATGAATATGTGAACAGCGTGGCCTCTGTGCCCTGTGTGGATAACGTGTACAGTCAGTGTTCAGTACGGACGGTGTGGCCTCTGTACCCTGTGTGGATAGCGTGTACAGTCAGTGTTCAGTACGGACGGTGTGGCCTCTGTGCCCTGTGTGGATAGCGTGTACAGTCAGTGTTCAGTACGGACGGTGTGGCATCTGTGCCCTGTGTGGATAACGTGTACAGTCAGTGTTCAGTACGGACGGTGTAGCCTCTGTGCCCTGTGTGGATAGCGTGTACAGTCAGTGTTCAGTACGGACGGTGTGGCCTCAGTGCCCTGTGTGGATAGCGTGTACAGTCAGTGTTCAGTACGGACGGTGTGGCATCTGTGCCCTGTGTGGATAGCGTGTACAGTCAGTGTTCAGTACAGACGGTGTGTACCCTGTACAGTGTGTGGATAGCGTGCACAGTCAGTGTTCAGTACGGACGGTGTGACATCTGTGCCCTGTGTGGAGAGTGTGTACAGTCAGTGTTCAGTACGGAAGGTGTGGCATCTGTACCCTGTGTGGATAGCGTGTACAGTCAGTGTTCAGTACGGACGGTGTGTACCCTGTACAGTGTGTGGATAGCGTGTACAGTCAGTGTTCAGTACGGACGGTGTGTACCCTGTGCCCTGTGTGGATAACGTGTACAGTCAGTGTTCAGTACGGACGGTGTGGCATCTGTGCCCTGTGTGGATAGCGTGTACAGTCAGTGTTCAGTACGGACGGTGTGGCATCTGTGCCCTGTGTGGATAGCGTGTACAGTCAGTGTTCAGTACGGACGGTGTGGCCTCTGTACCCTGTGTGGATAGCGTGTACAGTCAGTGTTCAGTACGGACGGTGTGGCATCTGTGCCCTGTGTGGATAGCGTGTACAGTCAGTGTTCAGTACGGACGGTGTGGCCTCTGTGCCCTGTGTGGATAGCGTGTACAGTCAGTGTTCAGTACGGACGGTGTGGCATCTGTGCCCTTTGTGGATAGCGTGTACAGTCAGTGTTCAGTACAGACGGTGTGTACCCTGTACAGTGTGTGGATAGCGTGCACAGTCAGTGTTCAGTACGGACGGTGTGGCATCTGTGCCCTGTGTGGATAGCGTGTACAGTCAGTGTTCAGTACGGACGGTGTGGCCTCTGTGCCCTGTGTGGATAGCGTGTACAGTCAGTGTTCAGTACGGACGGTGTGGCATCTGTGCCCTGTGTGGAGAGTGTGTACAGTCAGTGTTCAGTACGGACGGTGTGTACCCTGTACAGTGTGTGGATAGCGTGTACAGTCAGTGTTCAGTACGGACGGTGTGGCCTCTGTGCCCTGTGTGGATAGCGTGTACAGTCAGTGTTCAGTACGGAAGGTGTGTACCCTGTACAGTGTGTGGATAGCGTGTACAGTCAGTGTTCAGTACGGACGGTGTGTACCCTGTGCCCTGTGTGGATAACGTGTACAGTCAGTGTTCAGTACGGACGGTGTGGCCTCTGTACCCTGTGTGGATAGCGTGTACAGTCAGTGTTCAGTACGGACGGTGTGGCCTCTGTGCCCTGTGTGGATAGCGTGTACAGTCAGT
Source organism: Chirona hameri (assembly GCA_036785665.1). Taxonomy (NCBI): domain Eukaryota; kingdom Metazoa; phylum Arthropoda; class Thecostraca; order Balanomorpha; family Balanidae; genus Chirona; species Chirona hameri. The sequence continues at coordinate 52,617 of JAXIVJ010001845.1, read as the reverse complement.
GTTCAGTACGGACGGTGTGGCATCTGTGCCCTGTGTGGATAGCGTGTACAGTCAGTGTTCAGTACGGACGGTGTGGCATCTGTGCCCTGTGTGGATAGCGTGTACAGTCAGTGTTCAGTACGGACGGTGTGGCCTCTGTACCCTGTGTGGATAGCGTGTACAGTCAGTGTTCAGTACGGACGGTGTGGCATCTGTGCCCTGTGTGGATAGCGTGTACAGTCAGTGTTCAGTACGGACGGTGTGGCCTCTGTACCCTGTGTGGATAGCGTGTACAGTCAGTGTTCAGTACGGACGGTGTGTACCCTGTGCCCTGTGTGGATAGCGTGTACAGTCAGTGTTCAGTACAGACGGTGTGGCCTCTGTGCCCTGTGTGGATAGCGTGTACAGTCAGTGTTCAGTACGGACGGTGTGGCATCTGTGCCCTGTGTGGATAGCGTGTACAGTCAGTGTTCAGTACGGACGGTGTGGCCTCTGTACCCTGTGTGGATAGCGTGTACAGTCAGTGTTCAGTACGGACGGTGTGTACCCTGTGCCCTGTGTGGATAGCGTGTACAGTCAGTGTTCAGTACGGACGGTGTGGCCTCTGTGCCCTGTGTGGATAGCGTGTACAGTCAGTGTTCAGTACGGACGGTGTGGCCTCTGTACCCTGTGTGGATAGCGTGTACAGTCAGTGTTCAGTACGGACGGTGTGTATCCTGTGCCCTGTGTGGATAGCGTGTACAGTCAGTGTTCAGTACGGACGGTGTGGCATCTGTGCCCTGTGTGGATAGCGTGTACAGTCAGTGTTCAGTACGGACGGTGTGGCCTCTGTGCCCTGTGTGGATAGCGTGTACAGTCAGTGTTCAGTACGGACGGTGTGGCATCTGTGCCCTGTGTGGATAGCGTGTACAGTCAGTGTTCAGTACGGACGGTGTGTACCCTGTACAGTGTGTGGACAGCGTGTAGTCAGTGTTCAGTACGGACGGTGTGGCCTCTGTGCCCTGTGTGGATAGCGTGTACAGTCAGTGTTCAGTACGGACGGTGTGGCCTCTGTGCCCTGTGTGGATAGCGTGTACAGTCAGTGTTCAGTACGGACGGTGTGGCATCTGTGCCCTGTGTGGATAGCGTGTACAGTCAGTGTTCAGTACGGACGGTGTGGCCTCTGTGCCCTGTGTGGATAGCGTGTACAGTCAGTGTTCAGTGCGGACGGTGTGGCCTCTGTACCCTGTGTGGATAGCATGTACAGTCAGTGTTCAGTACGGACGGTGTGGCCTCTGTGCCCTGTGTGGATAGCGTGTACAGTCAGTGTTCAGTACGGACGGTGTGGCCTCTGTGCCCTGTGTGGATAGCGTGTACAGTCAGTGTTCAGTACGGACGGTGTGTATCCTGTGCCCTGTGTGGATAGCGTGTACAGTCAGTGTTCAGTACGGACGGTGTGTATCCTGTACAGTGTGTGGATAGCGTGTACAGTCAGTGTTCAGTACGGACGGTGTGTACCCTGTGCCCTGTGTGGATAGCGTGTACAGTCAGTGTTCAGTACGGACGGTGTGGCATCTGTGCCCTGTGTGGATAGCGTGTACAGTCAGTGTTCAGTACGGACGGTGTGGCATCTGTGCCCTGTGTGGATAACGTGTACAGTCAGTGTTCAGTACGGACGGTGTGGCCTCTGTGCCCTGTGTGGATAGCGTGTACAGTCAGTGTTCAGTACGGACGGTGTGGCATCTGTGCCCTGTGTGGATAGCGTGTACAGTCAGTGTTCAGTACGGACGGTGTGGCATCTGTGCCCTGTGTGGATAGCGTGTACAGTCAGTGTTCAGTACGGACGGTGTGTATCCTGTACAGTGTGTGGATAGCGTGTACAGTCAGTGTTCAGTACGGACGGTGTGGCATCTGTGCCCTGTGTGGATAGCGTGTACAGTCAGTGTTCAGTACGGACGGTGTGGCATCTGTGCCCTGTGTGGATAGCGTGTACAGTCAGTGTTCAGTACGGACGGTGTGGCATCTGTGCCCTGTGTGGATAGCGTGTACAGTCAGTGTTCAGTACGGACGGTGTGGCCTCTGTGCCCTGTGTGGATAGCGTGTACAGTCAGTGTTCAGTACGGACGGTGTGTATCCTGTACAGTGTGTGGATAGCGTGTACAGTCAGTGTTCAGTACGGACGGTGTGGCATCTGTGCCCTGTGTGGATAGCGTGTACAGTCAGTGTTCAGTACGGACGGTGTGGCCTCTGTGCCCTGTGTGGATAGCGTGTACAGTCAGTGTTCAGTACGGACGGTGTGGCATCTGTGCCCTGTGTGGATAGCGTGTACAGTCAGTGTTCAGTACGGACGGTGTGGCATCTGTGCCCTGTGTGGATAGCGTGTACAGTCAGTGTTCAGTACGGACGGTGTGGCATCTGTGCCCTGTGTGGATAGCGTGTACAGTCAGTGTTCAGTACGGACGGTGTGGCCTCTGTGCCCTGTGTGGATAGCGTGTACAGTCAGTGTTCAGTACGGACGGTGTGGCATCTGTGCCCTGTGTGGATAGCGTGTACAGTCAGTGTTCAGTACGGACGGTGTGGCCTCTGTGCCCTGTGTGGATAGCGTGTACAGTCAGTGTTCAGTACGGACGGTGTGGCATCTGTGCCCTGTGTGGATAGCGTGTACAGTCAGTGTTCAGTACGGAAGGTGTGTACCCTGTACAGTGTGTGGATAGCGTGTACAGTCAGTGTTCAGTACGGACGGTGTGGCCTCTGTGCCCTGTGTGGATAGCGTGTACAGTCAGTGTTCAGTACGGAAGGTGTGTACCCTGTACAGTGTGTGGATAGCGTGTACAGTCAGTGTTCAGTACGGACGGTGTGGCCTCTGTGCCCTGTGTGGATAGCGTGTACAGTCAGTGTTCAGTACGGACGGTGTGGCATCTGTGCCCTGTGTGGATAACGTGTACAGTCAGTGTTCAGTACGGACGGTGTGGCCTCTGTACCCTGTGTGGATAGCGTGTACAGTCAGTGTTCAGTACGGACGGTGTGGCATCTGTGCCCTGTGTGGATAGCGTGTACAGTCAGTGTTCAGTACGGACGGTGTGGCATCTGTGCCCTGTGTGGATAGCGTGTACAGTCAGTGTTCAGTACGGAAGGTGTGTATCCTGTGCCCTGTGTGGATAACGTGTACAGTCAGTGTTCAGTACGGACGGTGTGGCCTCTGTGCCCTGTGTGGATAGCGTGTACAGTCAGTGTTCAGTACGGACGGTGTGTATCCTGTGCCCTGTGTGGATAACGTGTACAGTCAGTGTTCAGTACGGACGGTGTGGCCTCTGTGCCCTGTGTGGATAGCGTGTACAGTCAGTGTTCAGTACGGACGGTGTGGCCTCTGTGCCCTGTGTGGATAGCGTGTACAGTCAGTGTTCAGTACGGACGGTGTGGCATCTGTGCCCTGTGTGGATAGCGTGTACAGTCAGTGTTCAGTACGGACGGTGTGGCCTCTGTGCCCTGTGTGGATAGCGTGTACAGTCAGTGTTCAGTACGGACGGTGTGGCATCTGTGCCCTGTGTGGATAGCGTGTACAGTCAGTGTTCAGTACAGACGGTGTGTACCCTGTACAGTGTGTGGATAGCGTGTACAGTCAGTGTTCAATACGGACGGTGTGGCATCTGTTCCCTGTGTGGATAGCGTGTACAGTCAGTGTTCAGTACGGACGGTGTGGCCTCTGTGCCCTGTGTGGATAGCGTGTACAGTCAGTGTTCAGTACGGACGGTGTGTACCCTGTGCCCTGTGTGGATAGCGTGTACAGTCAGTGTTCAGTACGGACGGTGTGGCATCTGTGCCCTGTGTGGATAGCGTGTACAGTCAGTGTTCAGTACGGACGGTGTGGCATCTGTGCCCTGTGTGGATAGCGTGTACAGTCAGTGTTCAGTACGGACGGTGTGTACCCTGTGCCCTGTGTGGATAGCGTGTACAGTCAGTGTTCAGTACGGACGGTGTGGCATCTGTGCCCTGTGTGGATAGCGTGTACAGTCAGTGTCCAGTACGGACGGTGTGGCCTCTGTGCCCTGTGTGGATAGCGTGTACAGTCAGTGTTCAGTACGGACGGTGTGGCCTCTGTGCCCTGTGTGGATAGCGTGTACAGTCAGTGTTCAGTACGGACGGTGTGGCATCTGTGCCCTGTGTGGATAGCGTGTACAGTCAGTGTTCAGTACGGACGGTGTGGCCTCTGTGCCCTGTGTGGATAGCGTGTACAGTCAGTGTTCAGTACGGACGGTGTGGCCTCTGTGCCCTGTGTGGATAACGTGTACAGTCAGTGTTCAGTACGGACGGTGTGTACCCTGTACAGTGTGTGGATAGCGTGTACAGTCAGTGTTCAGTACGGACGGTGTGGCATCTGTGCCCTGTGTGGATAGCGTGTACAGTCAGTGTTCAGTACGGACGGTGTGTATCCTGTACAGTGTGTGGATAGCGTGTACAGTCAGTGTTCAGTACGGACAGTGTGGCCTCTGTGCCCTGTGTGGATAGCGTGTACAGTCAGTGTTCAGTACGGACGGTGTGTATCCTGTACAGTGTGTGGATAGCGTGTACAGTCAGTGTTCAGTACGGACGGTGTGGCCTCTGTGCCCTGTGTGGATAGCGTGTACAGTCAGTGTTCAGTACGGACGGTGTGGCATCTGTGCCCTGTGTGGATAGCGTGTACAGTCAGTGTTCAGTACGGACGGTGTGGCCTCTGTGCCCTGTGTGGATAGCGTGTACAGTCAGTGTTCAGTACGGACGGTGTGTATCCTGTGCCCTGTGTGGATAGCATGTACAGTCAGTGTTCAGTACGGACGGTGTGGCCTCTGTGCCCTGTGTGGATAGCGTGTACAGTCAGTGTTCAGTACGGACGGTGTGGCCTCTGTGCCCTGTGTGGATAGCGTGTACAGTCAGTGTTCAGTACGGACGGTGTGGCCTCTGTGCCCTGTGTGGATAGCGTGTACAGTCAGTGTTCAGTACGGACGGTGTGGCCTCTGTGCCCTGTGTGGATAGCGTGTACAGTCAGTGTTCAGTACGGACGGTGTGGCCTCTGTGCCCTGTGTGGATAACGTGTACAGTCAGTGTTCAGTACGGACGGTGTGGCATCTGTGCCCTGTGTGGATAGCGTGTACAGTCAGTGTTCAGTACGGACGGTGTGGCATCTGTGCCCTGTGTGGATAGCGTGTACAGTCAGTGTTCAGTACGGACGGTGTGGCCTCTGTGCCCTGTGTGGATAACGTGTACAGTCAGTGTTCAGTACGGACGGTGTGTACCCTGTACAGTGTGTGGATAGCGTGTACAGTCAGTGTTCAGTACGGACGGTGTGGCCTCTGTGCCCTGTGTGGATAACGTGTACAGTCAGTGTTCAGTACGGACGGTGTGTACCCTGTACAGTGTGTGGATAGCGTGTACAGTCAGTGTTCAGTACGGACGGTGTGGCATCTGTGCCCTGTGTGGATAGCGTGTACAGTCAGTGTTCAGTACGGACGGTGTGGCCTCTGTGCCCTGTGTGGATAGCGTGTACAGTCAGTGTTCAGTACGGACGGTGTGGCCTCTGTGCCCTGTGTGGATAGCGTGTACAGTCAGTGTTCAGTACGGACGGTGTGGCCTCTGTACCCTGTGTGGATAGCGTGTACAGTCAGTGTTCAGTACGGACGGTGTGGCCTCTGTACCCTGTGTGGATAGCGTGTACAGTCAGTGTTCAGTACGGACGGTGTGGCCTCTGTACCCTGTGTGGATAGCGTATACAGTCAGTGTTCAGTACGGACGGTGTGGCCTCTGTGCCCTGTGTGGATAGCGTGTACAGTCAGTGTTCAGTACGGACGGTGTGGCATCTGTGTCCTGTGTGGATAGCGTGTACAGTCAGTGTTCAGTACGGACGGTGTGGCCTCTGTGCCCTGTGTGGATAGCGTGTACAGTCAGTGTTCAGTACGGACGGTGTGGCCTCTGTGCCCTGTGTGGATAGCGTGTACAGTCAGTGTTCAGTACGGACGGTGTGGCCTCTGTACCCTGTGTGGATAGCGTGTACAGTCAGTGTTCAGTACGGACGGTGTGGCCTCTGTACCCTGTGTGGATAGCGTGTACAGTCAGTGTTCAGTACGGACGGTGTGGCCTCTGTACCCTGTGTGGATAGCGTGTACAGTCAGTGTTCAGTACGGACGGTGTGGCCTCTGTACCCTGTGTGGATAGCGTGTACAGTCAGTGTTCAGTACGGACGGTGTGGCCTCTGTGCCCTGTGTGGATAGCGTGTACAGTCAGTGTTCAGTACGGACGGTGTGTACCCTGTGCCCTGTGTGGATAGCGTGTACAGTCAGTGTTCAGTACGGACGGTGTGGCCTCTGTGCCCTGTGTGGATAGCGTGTACAGTCAGTGTTCAGTACGGACGGTGTGTACCCTGTACAGTGTGTGGATAGCGTGTACTGTCAGTGTTCAGTACGGACGGTGTGTACCCTGTGCCCTGTGTGGATAGCGTGTACAGTCAGTGTTCAGTACGGACGGTGTGTACCCTGTGCCCTGTGTGGATAGCGTGTACAGTCAGTGTTCAGTACGGACGGTGTGGCATCTGTGTCCTGTGTGGATAGCGTGTACAGTCAGTGTTCAGTACGGACGGTGTGGCCTCTGTACCCTGTGTGGATAGCGTGTACAGTCAGTGTTCAGTACGGACGGTGTGGCCTCTGTGCCCTGTGTGGATAGCGTGTACAGTCAGTGTTCAGTACGGACGGTGTGGCCTCTGTGCCCTGTGTGGATAGCGTGTACAGTCAGTGTTCAGTACGGACGGTGTGTATCCTGTGCCCTGTGTGGATAACGTGTACAGTCAGTGTTCAGTACGGACGGTGTGGCCTCTGTGCCCTGTGTGGATAGCGTGTACAGTCAGTGTTCAGTACGGACGGTGTGGCCTCTGTGCCCTGTGTGGATAGCGTGTACAGTCAGTGTTCAGTACGGACGGTGTGGCATCTGTGCCCTGTGTGGATAGCGTGTACAGTCAGTGTTCAGTACGGACGGTGTGGCCTCTGTGCCCTGTGTGGATAGCGTGTACAGTCAGTGTTCAGTACGGACGGTGTGGCATCTGTGCCCTGTGTGGATAGCGTGTACAGTCAGTGTTCAGTACAGACGGTGTGTACCCTGTACAGTGTGTGGATAGCGTGTACAGTCAGTGTTCAATACGGACGGTGTGGCATCTGTTCCCTGTGTGGATAGCGTGTAGTCAGTGTTCAGTACGGACGGTGTGGCCTCTGTGCCCTGTGTGGATAGCGTGTACAGTCAGTGTTCAGTACGGACGGTGTGTACCCTGTGCCCTGTGTGGATAGCGTGTACAGTCAGTGTTCAGTACGGACGGTGTGGCATCTGTGCCCTGTGTGGATAGCGTGTACAGTCAGTGTTCAGTACGGACGGTGTGGCATCTGTGCCCTGTGTGGATAGCGTTTACAGTCAGTGTTCAGTACGGACGGTGTGTACCCTGTGCCCTGTGTGGATAGCGTGTACAGTCAGTGTTCAGTACGGACGGTGTGGCATCTGTGCCCTGTGTGGATAGCGTGTACAGTCAGTGTTCAGTACGGACGGTGTGGCCTCTGTGCCCTGTGTGGATAGCGTGTACAGTCAGTGTTCAGTACGGACGGTGTGGCCTCTGTGCCCTGTGTGGATAGCGTGTACAGTCAGTGTTCAGTACGGACGGTGTGGCATCTGTGCCCTGTGTGGATAGCGTGTACAGTCAGTGTTCAGTACGGACGGTGTGGCCTCTGTGCCCTGTGTGGATAGCGTGTACAGTCAGTGTTCAGTACGGACGGTGTGGCCTCTGTGCCCTGTGTGGATAACGTGTACAGTCAGTGTTCAGTACGGACGGTGTGTACCCTGTACAGTGTGTGGATAGCGTGTACAGTCAGTGTTCAGTACGGACGGTGTGGCATCTGTGCCCTGTGTGGATAGCGTGTACAGTCAGTGTTCAGTACGGACGGTGTGTATCCTGTACAGTGTGTGGATAGCGTGTACAGTCAGTGTTCAGTACGGACAGTGTGGCCTCTGTGCCCTGTGTGGATAGCGTGTACAGTCAGTGTTCAGTACGGACGGTGTGTATCCTGTACAGTGTGTGGATAGCGTGTACAGTCAGTGTTCAGTACGGACGGTGTGGCCTCTGTGCCCTGTGTGGATAGCGTGTACAGTCAGTGTTCAGTACGGACGGTGTGGCATCTGTGCCCTGTGTGGATAGCGTGTACAGTCAGTGTTCAGTACGGACGGTGTGGCCTCTGTGCCCTGTGTGGATAGCGTGTACAGTCAGTGTTCAGTACGGACGGTGTGTATCCTGTGCCCTGTGTGGATAGCATGTACAGTCAGTGTTCAGTACGGACGGTGTGGCCTCTGTGCCCTGTGTGGATAGCGTGTACAGTCAGTGTTCAGTACGGACGGTGTGGCCTCTGTGCCCTGTGTGGATAGCGTGTACAGTCAGTGTTCAGTACGGACGGTGTGGCCTCTGTGCCCTGTGTGGATAGCGTGTACAGTCAGTGTTCAGTACGGACGGTGTGGCCTCTGTGCCCTGTGTGGATAGCGTGTACAGTCAGTGTTCAGTACGGACGGTGTGGCCTCTGTGCCCTGTGTGGATAACGTGTACAGTCAGTGTTCAGTACGGACGGTGTGGCATCTGTGCCCTGTGTGGATAGCGTGTACAGTCAGTGTTCAGTACGGACGGTGTGGCATCTGTGCCCTGTGTGGATAGCGTGTACAGTCAGTGTTCAGTACGGACGGTGTGGCCTCTGTGCCCTGTGTGGATAACGTGTACAGTCAGTGTTCAGTACGGACGGTGTGTACCCTGTACAGTGTGTGGATAGCGTGTACAGTCAGTGTTCAGTACGGACGGTGTGGCCTCTGTGCCCTGTGTGGATAACGTGTACAGTCAGTGTTCAGTACGGACGGTGTGTACCCTGTACAGTGTGTGGATAGCGTGTACAGTCAGTGTTCAGTACGGACGGTGTGGCATCTGTGCCCTGTGTGGATAGCGTGTACAGTCAGTGTTCAGTACGGACGGTGTGGCCTCTGTGCCCTGTGTGGATAGCGTGTACAGTCAGTGTTCAGTACGGACGGTGTGGCCTCTGTGCCCTGTGTGGATAGCGTGTACAGTCAGTGTTCAGTACGGACGGTGTGGCCTCTGTACCCTGTGTGGATAGCGTGTACAGTCAGTGTTCAGTACGGACGGTGTGGCCTCTGTACCCTGTGTGGATAGCGTGTACAGTCAGTGTTCAGTACGGACGGTGTGGCCTCTGTACCCTGTGTGGATAGCGTGTACAGTCAGTGTTCAGTACGGACGGTGTGGCCTCTGTGCCCTGTGTGGATAGCGTGTACAGTCAGTGTTCAGTACGGACGGTGTGGCATCTGTGTCCTGTGTGGATAGCGTGTACAGTCAGTGTTCAGTACGGACGGTGTGGCCTCTGTGCCCTGTGTGGATAGCGTGTACAGTCAGTGTTCAGTACGGACGGTGTGGCCTCTGTGCCCTGTGTGGATAGCGTGTACAGTCAGTGTTCAGTACGGACGGTGTGGCCTCTGTACCCTGTGTGGATAGCGTGTACAGTCAGTGTTCAGTACGGACGGTGTGGCCTCTGTACCCTGTGTGGATAGCGTGTACAGTCAGTGTTCAGTACGGACGGTGTGGCCTCTGTACCCTGTGTGGATAGCGTGTACAGTCAGTGTTCAGTACGGACGGTGTGGCCTCTGTACCCTGTGTGGATAGCGTGTACAGTCAGTGTTCAGTACGGACGGTGTGGCCTCTGTGCCCTGTGTGGATAGCGTGTACAGTCAGTGTTCAGTACGGACGGTGTGTACCCTGTGCCCTGTGTGGATAGCGTGTACAGTCAGTGTTCAGTACGGACGGTGTGGCCTCTGTGCCCTGTGTGGATAGCGTGTACAGTCAGTGTTCAGTACGGACGGTGTGTACCCTGTACAGTGTGTGGATAGCGTGTACAGTCAGTGTTCAGTACGGACGGTGTGTACCCTGTGCCCTGTGTGGATAGCGTGTACAGTCAGTGTTCAGTACGGACGGTGTGTACCCTGTGCCCTGTGTGGATAGCGTGTACAGTCAGTGTTCAGTACGGACGGTGTGGCATCTGTGTCCTGTGTGGATAGCGTGTACAGTCAGTGTTCAGTACGGACGGTGTGGCCTCTGTACCCTGTGTGGATAGCGTGTACAGTCAGTGTTCAGTACGGACGGTGTGGCCTCTGTGCCCTGTGTGGATAGCGTGTACAGTCAGTGTTCAGTACGGACGGTGTGGCCTCTGTGCCCTGTGTGGATAGCGTGTACAGTCAGTGTTCAGTACGGACGGTGTGGCCTCTGTGCCCTGTGTGGATAGCGTGTACAGTCAGTGTTCAGTACGGACGGTGTGGCATCTGTGCCCTGTGTGGATAGCGTGTACAGTCAGTGTTCAGTACGGACGGTGTGTACCCTGTGCCCTGTGTGGATAGCGTGTACAGTCAGTGTTCAGTACGGACGGTGTGTACCCTGTACAGTGTGTGGATAGCGTGTACAGTCAGTGTTCAGTACGGACGGTGTGGCCTCTGTGCCCTGTGTGGATAGCGTGTACAGTCAGTGTTCAGTACGGACGGTGTGTACCCTGTACAGTGTGTGGATAGCGTGTACAGTCAGTGTTCAGTACGGACGGTGTGTACCCTGTGCCCTGTGTGGATAGCGTGTACAGTCAGTGTTCAGTACGGACGGTGTGGCATCTGTGCCCTGTGTGGATAGCGTGTACAGTCAGTGTTCAGTACGGACGGTGTGGCATCTGTGCCCTGTGTGGATAGCGTGTACAGTCAGTGTTCAGTACGGACGGTGTGGCATCTGTGCCCTGTGTGGATAGCGTGTACAGTCAGTGTTCAGTACGGACGGTGTGTACCCTGTACAGTGTGTGGATAGCGTGTACAGTCAGTGTTCAGTACGGACGGTGTGGCCTCTGTGCCCTGTGTGGATAACGTGTACAGTCAGTGTTCAGTACGGACGGTGTGTACCCTGTACAGTGTGTGGATAGCGTGTACAGTCAGTGTTCAGTACGGACGGTGTGGCATCTGTGCCCTGTGTGGATAGCGTGTACAGTCAGTGTTCAGTACGGACGGTGTGGCCTCTGTGCCCTGTGTGGATAGCGTGTACAGTCAGTGTTCAGTACGGACGGTGTGGCCTCTGTGCCCTGTGTGGACAGCGTGTACAGTCAGTGTTCAGTACGGACGGTGTGGCCTCTGTACCCTGTGTGGATAGCGTGTACAGTCAGTGTTCAGTACGGACGGTGTGGCCTCTGTACCCTGTGTGGATAGCGTGTACAGTCAGTGTTCAGTACGGACGGTGTGGCCTCTGTACCCTGTGTGGATAGCGTGTACAGTCAGTGTTCAGTACGGACGGTGTGGCCTCTGTGCCCTGTGTGTATAGCGTGTACAGTCAGTGTTCAGTACGGACGGTGTGGCATCTGTGTCCTGTGTGGATAGCGTGTACAGTCAGTGTTCAGTACGGACGGTGTGGCCTCTGTGCCCTGTGTGGATAGCGTGTACAGTCAGTGTTCAGTACGGACGGTGTGGCCTCTGTGCCCTGTGTGGATAGCGTGTACAGTCAGTGTTCAGTACGGACGGTGTGGCCTCTGTACCCTGTGTGGATAGCGTGTACAGTCAGTGTTCAGTACGGACGGTGTGGCCTCTGTACCCTGTGTGGATAGCGTGTACAGTCAGTGTTCAGTACGGACGGTGTGGCCTCTGTACCCTGTGTGGATAGCGTGTACAGTCAGTGTTCAGTACGGACGGTGTGGCCTCTGTACCCTGTGTGGATAGCGTGTACAGTCAGTGTTCAGTACGGACGGTGTGGCCTCTGTGCCCTGTGTGGATAGCGTGTACAGTCAGTGTTCAGTACGGACGGTGTGTACCCTGTGCCCTGTGTGGATAGCGTGTACAGTCAGTGTTCAGTACGGACGGTGTGGCCTCTGTGCCCTGTGTGGATAGCGTGTACAGTCAGTGTTCAGTACGGACGGTGTGTACCCTGTACAGTGTGTGGATAGCGTGTACAGTCAGTGTTCAGTACGGACGGTGTGTACCCTGTGCCCTGTGTGGATAGCGTGTACAGTCAGTGTTCAGTACGGACGGTGTGTACTCTGTGCCCTGTGTGGATAGCGTGTACAGTCAGTGTTCAGTACGGACGGTGTGGCCTCTGTACCCTGTGTGGATAGCGTGTACAGTCAGTGTTCAGTACGGACGGTGTGGCATCTGTGCCCTGTGTGGATAGCGTGTACAGTCAGTGTTCAGTACGGACGGTGTGGCCTCTGTGCCCTGTGTGGATAGCGTGTACAGTCAGTGTTCAGTACGGACGGTGTGTACCCTGTACAGTGTGTGGATAGCGTGTACAGTCAGTGTTCAGTACGGACGGTGTGGCATCTGTGTCCTGTGTGGATAGCGTGTACAGTCAGTGTTCAGTACGGACGGTGTGGCCTCTGTGCCCTGTGTGGATAGCGTGTACAGTCAGTGTTCAGTACGGACGGTGTGGCATCTGTGCCCTGTGTGGATAGCGTGTACAGTCAGTGTTCAGTACGGACGGTGTGGCCTCTGTGCCCTGTGTGGATAGCGTGTACAGTCAGTGTTCAGTACGGACGGTGTGGCATCTGTACCCTGTGTGGATAGCGTGTACAGTCAGTGTTCAGTACGGACGGTGTGGCCTCTGTGCCCTGTGTGGATAGCGTGTACAGTCAGTGTTCAGTACGGACGGTGTCGCCTCTGTACCCTGTGTGGATAGCGTGTACAGTCAGTGTTCAGTACGGACGGTGTGTATCCTGTGCCCTGTGTGGATAGCGTGTACAGTCAGTGTTCAGTACGGACGGTGTGGCCTCTGTGCCCTGTGTGGATAGCGTGTACAGTCAGTGTTCAGTACGGACGGTGTGGCCTCTGTGCCCTGTGTGGATAGCGTGTACAGTCAGTGTTCAGTACGGACGGTGTGGCCTCTGTACCCTGTGTGGATAGCGTGTACAGTCAGTGTTCAGTACGGACGGTGTGTATCCTGTGCCCTGTGTGGATAGCGTGTACAGTCAGTGTTCAGTACGGACGGTGTGTATCCTGTGCCCTGTGTGGATAGCGTGTACAGTCAGTGTTCAGTACGGACGGTGTGGCCTCTGTGCCCTGTGTGGATAGCGTGTACAGTCAGTGTTCAGTACGGACGGTGTGGCCTCTGTGCCCTGTGTGGATAGCGTGTACAGTCAGTGTTCAGTACGGACGGTGTGGCCTCTGTGCCCTGTGTGGATAGCGTGTACAGTCAGTGTTCAGTACGGACGGTGTGGCCTCTGTGCCCTGTGTGGATAGCGTGTACAGTCAGTGTTCAGTACGGACGGTGTGGCCTCTGTACCCTGTGTGGATAGCGTGTACAGTCAGTGTTCAGTACGGACGGTGTGTATCCTGTGCCCTGTGTGGATAGCGTGTACAGTCAGTGTTCAGTACGGACGGTGTGTATCCTGTGCCCTGTGTGGATAGCGTGTACAGTCAGTGTTCAGTACGGACGGTGTGGCCTCTGTGCCCTGTGTGGATAGCGTGTACAGTCAGTGTTCAGTACGGACGGTGTGGCCTCTGTGCCCTGTGTGGATAGCGTGTACAGTCAGTGTTCAGTACGGACGGTGTGGCCTCTGTGCCCTGTGTGGATAGCGTGTACAGTCAGTGTTCAGTACGGACGGTGTGGCCTCTGTGCCCTGTGTGGATAGCGTGTACAGTCAGTGTTCAGTACGGACGGTGTGGCCTCTGTGCCCTGTGTGGATAGCGTGTACAGTCAGTGTTCAGTACGGACGGTGTGGCCTCTGTGCCCTGTGTGGATAGCGTGTACAGTCAGTGTTCAGTACGGACGGTGTGGCCTCTGTACCCTGTGTGGATAGCGTGTACAGTCAGTGTTCAGTACGGACGGTGTGGCATCTTTACCCTGTGTGGATAGCGTGTACAGTCAGTGTTCAGTACGGACGGTGTGGCCTCTGTGCCCTGTGTGGATAGCGTGTACAGTCAGTGTTCAGTACGGACGGTGTGGCCTCTGTGCCCTGTGTGGATAGCGTGTACAGTCAGTGTTCAGTACGGACGGTGTGGCATCTGTGCCCTGTGTGGATAGCGTGTACAGTCAGTGTTCAGTACGGACGGTGTGGCATCTGTGCCCTGTGTGGATAGCGTGTACAGTCAGTGTTCAGTACGGACGGTGTGGCATCTGTGCCCTGTGTGGATAGCGTGTACAGTCAGTGTTCAGTACGGACGGTGTGTACCCTGTACAGTGTGTGGATAGCGTGTACAGTCAGTGTTCAGTACGGACGGTGTGGCCTCTGTACCCTGTGTGGATAGCGTGTACAGTCAGTGTTCAGTACGGACGGTGTGGCCTCTGTGCCCTGTGTGGATAGCGTGTACAGTCAGTGTTCAGTACGGACGGTGTGGCATCTGTACCCTGTGTGGATAGCGTGTACAGTCAGTGTTCAGTACGGACAGTGTGGCCTCTGTGCCCTGTGTGGATAGCGTGTACAGTCAGTGTTCAGTACGGACGGTGTGGCCTCTGTACCCTGTGTGGATAGCGTGTACAGTCAGTGTTCAGTACGGACGGTGTGGCCTCTGTGCCCTGTGTGGATAGCGTGTACAGTCAGTGTTCAGTACGGACGGTGTGGCATCTGTACCCTGTGTGGATAGCGTGTACAGTCAGTGTTCAGTACGGACAGTGTGGCCTCTGTGCCCTGTGTGGATAGCGTGTACAGTCAGTGTTCAGTACGGACGGTGTGTATCCTGTGCCCTGTGTGGATAGCGTGTACAGTCAGTGTTCATTACGGACGGTGTGGCATCTGTGACCTGTGTGGATAGCGTGTACAGTCAGTGTTCAGTACGGACGGTGTGGCCTCTGTGCCCTGTGTGGATAGCGTGTACAGTCAGTGTTCAGTACGGACGGTGTGGCATCTGTACCCTGTGTGGATAGCGTGTACAGTCAGTGTTCAGTACGGACAGTGTGGCCTCTGTGCCCAGTGTGGATAGCGTGTACAGTCAGTGTTCAGTACGGACGGTGTGTATCCTGTGCCCTGTGTGGATAGCGTGTACAGTCAGTGTTCAGTACGGACGGTGTGGCATCTGTGCCCTGTGTGGATAGCGTGTACAGTCAGTGTTCAGTACGGACGGTGTGGCCTCTGTGCCCTGTGTGGATAGCGTGTACAGTCAGTGTTCAGTACGGACGGTGTGGCATCTGTACCCTGTGTGGATAGCGTGTACAGTCAGTGTTCAGTACGGACAGTGTGGCCTCTGTGCCCTGTGTGGATAGCGTGTACAGTCAGTGTTCAGTACGGACGGTGTGTATCCTGTGCCCTGTGTGGATAGCGTGTACAGTCAGTGTTCAGTACGGACGGTGTGGCATCTGTGCCCTGTGTGGATAGCGTGTACAGTCAGTGTTCAGTACGGACGGTGTGGCCTCTGTGCCCTGTGTGGATAGCGTGTACAGTCAGTGTTCAGTACGGACGGTGTGTACCCTGTGCCCTGTGTGGATAGCGTGTACAGTCAGTGTTCAGTACGGACGGTGTGGCCTCTGTGCCCTGTGTGGATAGCGTGTACAGTCAGTGTTCAGTACGGACGGTGTGTACCCTGTGCCCTGTGTGGATAGCGTGTACAGTCAGTGTTCAGTACGGACGGTGTGGCCTCTGTGCCCTGTGTGGATAGCGTGTACAGTCAGTGTTCAGTAAGGACGGTGTGGCCTCTGTGCCCTGTGTGGATAGCGTGTACAGTCAGTGTTCAGTACGGACGGTGTGGCCTCTGTGCCCTGTGTGGATAGCGTGTACAGTCAGTGTTCAGTACGGACGGTGTGGCATCTGTGCCCTGTGTGGATAGCGTGTACAGTCAGTGTTCAGTACGAACGGTGTGGCCTCTGTGCCCTGTGTGGATAGCGTGTACAGTCAGTGTTCAGTACGGACGGTGTGGCCTCTGTGCCCTGTGTGGATAGCGTGTACAGTCAGTGTTCAGTACGGACGGTGTGGCCTCTGTGTCCTGTGTGGATAACGTGTACAGTCAGTGTTCAGTACGGACGGTGTGTACCCTGTGCCCTGTGTGGATAGCGTGTACAGTCAGTGTTCAGTACGGGCGGTGTGGCATCTGTGCCCTGTGTGGATAGCGTGTACAGTCAGTGTTCAGTACGGACGGTGTGGCCTCTGTGCCCTGTGTGGATAGCGTGTACAGTCAGTGTTCAGTACGGACGGTGTGGCCTCTGTGTCCTGTGTGGATAACGTGTACAGTCAGTGTTCAGTACGGACGGTGTGTACCCTGTGCCCTGTGTGGATAGCGTGTACAGTCAGTGTTCAGTACGGGCGGTGTGGCATCTGTGCCCTGTGTGGATAGCGTGTACAGTCAGTGTTCAGTACGGACGATGTGGCCTCTGTGCCCTGTGTGGATAGCGTGTACAGTCAGTGTTCAGTACGGACGGTGTGGCCTCTGTGCCCTGTGTGGATAGCGTGTACAGTCAGTGTTCAGTACGGACGGTGTGGCCTCTGTGCCCTGTGTGGATAGCGTGTACAGTCAGTGTTCAGTACGGACGGTGTGGCCTCTGTGCCCTGTGTGGATAGCGTGTACAGTCAGTGTTCAGTACGGACGGTGTGGCATCTGTACCCTGTGTGGATAGCGTGTACAGTCAGTGTTCAGTACGGACGGTGTGGCCTCTGTGCCCTGTGTGGATAGCGTGTACAGTCAGTGTTCAGTACGGACGGTGTGGCATCTGTGCCCTGTGTGGATAGCGTGTACAGTCAGTGTTCAGTACGGACGGTGTAACCTCTGTGCCCTGTGTGGATAGCGTGTACAGT
Organism: Chirona hameri; assembly: GCA_036785665.1. Classification (NCBI taxonomy): domain Eukaryota; kingdom Metazoa; phylum Arthropoda; class Thecostraca; order Balanomorpha; family Balanidae; genus Chirona; species Chirona hameri. Next base: position 35,881 of record JAXIVJ010001845.1, on the reverse strand, counting down.
CAGTGTTCAGTACGGACGGTGTGGCCTCTGTACCCTGTGTGGATAGCGTGTACAGTCAGTGTTCAGTACGGACGGTGTGGCCTCTGTGCCCTGTGTGGATAGCGTGTACAGTCAGTGTTCAGTACGGACGGTGTGGCCTCTGTGCCCTGTGTGGATAACGTGTACAGTCAGTGTTCAGTACGGACGGTGTGGCATCTGTGCCCTGTGTGGATAGCGTGTACAGTCAGTGTTCAGTACGGACGGTGTGGCATCTGTGCCCTGTGTGGATAGCGTGTACAGTCAGTGTTCAGTACGGACGGTGTGGCATCTGTGCCCTGTGTGGATAGCGTGTACAGTCAGTGTTCAGTACGGACGGTGTGGCCTCTGTACCCTGTGTGGATAGCGTGTACAGTCAGTGTTCAGTACGGACGGTGTGGCATCTGTGCCCTGTGTGGATAGCGTGTACAGTCAGTGTTCAGTACGGACGGTGTGGCCTCTGTGCCCTGTGTGGATAGCGTGTACAGTCAGTGTTCAGTACGGACGGTGTGGCCTCTGTGCCCTGTGTGGATAGCGTGTACAGTCAGTGTTCAGTACGGACGGTGTGGCCTCTGTGCCCTGTGTGGATAGCGTTTACAGTCAGTGTTCAGTACGGACGGTGTGGCATCTGTGTCCTGTGTGGATAACGTGTACAGTCAGTGTTCAGTACGGACGGTGTGGCATCTGTGCCCTGTGTGGATAGCGTGTACAGTCAGTGTTCAGTACGGACGGTGTGGCATCTGTACCCTGTGTGGATAGCGTGTACAGTCAGTGTTCAGTACGGACGGTGTGGCCTCTGTGCCCTGTGTGGATAGCGTGTACAGTCAGTGTTCAGTACGGACGGTGTGGCATCTGTGCCCTGTGTGGATAGCGTGTACAGTCAGTGTTCAGTACGGACGGTGTGGCCTCTGTGCCCTGTGTGGATAGCGTGTACAGTCAGTGTTCAGTACGGACGGTGTGTACCCTGTACATTGTGTGGATAGCGTGTACAGTCAGTGTTCAGTACGGACGGTGTGGCATCTGTGCCCTGTGTGGATAGCGTGTACAGTCAGTGTTCAGTACGGACGGTGTGTATCTTGTACAGTGTGTGGATAGCGTGTACAGTCAGTGTTCAGTACGGACGGTGTGGCATCTGTGCCCTGTGTGGATAGCGTGTACAGTCAGTGTTCAGTACGGACGGTGTGTACCCTGTACAGTGTGTGGATAGCGTGTACAGTCAGTGTTCAGTACGGACGGTGTGTACCCTGTACAGTGTGTGGATAGCGTGTACAGTCAGTGTTCAGTACGGACGGTGTGTACCCTGTGCCCTGTGTGGATAACGTGTACAGTCAGTGTTCAGTACGGACGGTGTGGCATCTGTGCCCTGTGTGGATAGCGTGTACAGTCAGTGTTCAGTACGGACGGTGTGGCCTCTGTACCCTGTGTGGATAGCGTGTACAGTCAGTGTTCAGTACGGACGGTGTGGCCTCTGTACCCTGTGTGGATAGCGTGTACAGTCAGTGTTCAGTACGGACGGTGTGGCATCTGTGCCCTGTGTGGATAGCGTGTACAGTCAGTGTTCAGTACGGACGGTGTGGCCTCTGTGCCCTGTGTGGATAGCGTGTACAGTCAGTGTTCAGTACGGACGGTGTGGCCTCTGTACCCTGTGTGGATAGCGTGTACAGTTAGTGTTCAGTACGGACGGTGTGGCCTCTGTGCCCTGTGTGGATAGCGTGTACAGTCAGTGTTCAGTACGGACGGTGTGGCCTCTGTGCCCTGTGTGGATAGCGTGTACAGTCAGTGTTCAGTACGGACGGTGTGGCCTCTGTGCCCTGTGTGGATAGCGTGAACAGTCAGTGTTCAGTACGGACGGTGTGGCCTCTGTGCCCTGTGTGGATAGCGTGAACACTGTCAGTGTTCAGTACGGACGGTGTGGCCTCTGTGCCCTGTGTGGATAGCGTGTACAGTCAGTGTTCAGTACGGACGGTGTGGCCTCTGTGCCCTGTGTGGATAGCGTGAACACTGTCAGTGTTCAGTACGGACGGTGTGGCCTCTGTGCCCTGTGTGGATAGCGTGTACAGTCAGTGTTCAGTACGGACGGTGTGGCCTCTGTGCCCTGTGTGGATAGCGTGTACAGTCAGTGTTCAGTACGGACGGTGTGGCCTCTGTGCCCTGTGTGGATAGCGTGAACACTGTCAGTGTTCAGTACGGACGGTGTGGCCTCTGTACCCTGTGTGGATAGCGTGTACAGTCAGTGTTCAGTACGGACGGTGTGGCATCTTTACCCTGTGTGGATAGCGTGTACAGTCAGTGTTCAGTACGGACGGTGTGGCATCTGTGCCCTGTGTGGATAGCGTGTACAGTCAGTGTTCAGTACGGACGGTGTGGCCTCTGTACCCTGTGTGGATAGCGTGTACAGTCAGTGTTCAGTACGGACGGTGTGGCATCTGTACCCTGTGTGGATAGCGTGTACAGTCAGTGTTCAGTACGGACGGTGTGGCATCTGTACCCTGTGTGGATAGCGTGTACAGTCAGTGTTCAGTACGGACGGTGTGGCATCTGTGCCCTGTGTGGATAGCGTGTACAGTCAGTGTTCAGTACGGACGGTGTGGCATCTGTACCCTGTGTGGATAGCGTGTACAGTCAGTGTTCAGTACGGACGGTGTGGCATCTGTGCCCTGTGTGGATAGCGTGTACAGTCAGTGTTCAGTACGGACGGTGTGGCCTCTGTGCCCTGTGTGGATAGCGTGTACAGTCAGTGTTCAGTAAGGACGGTGTGGCCTCTGTGCCCTGTGTGGATAGCGTGTACAGTCAGTGTTCAGTACGGACGGTGTGGCATCTGTACCCTGTGTGGATAGCGTGTACAGTCAGTGTTCAGTACGGACGGTGTGGCATCTTTACCCTGTGTGGATAGCGTGTACAGTCAGTGTTCAGTACGGACGGTGTGGCATCTGTGCCCTGTGTGGATAGCGTGTACAGTCAGTGTTCAGTACGGACGGTGTGGCATCTGTACCCTGTGTGGATAGCGTGTACAGTCAGTGTTCAGTACGGACGGTGTGGCATCTTTACCCTGTGTGGATAGCGTGTACAGTCAGTGTTCAGTACGGACGGTGTGGCATCTGTGCCCTGTGTGGATAGCGTGTACAGTCAGTGTTCAGTACGGACGGTGTGGCATCTGTACCCTGTGTGGATAGCGTGTACAGTCAGTGTTCAGTACGGACGGTGTGGCATCTTTACCCTGTGTGGATAGCGTGTACAGTCAGTGTTCAGTACGGACGGTGTGGCCTCTGTGCCCTGTGTGGATAGCGTGTACAGTCAGTGTTCAGTACGGACGGTGTGTACCCTGTGCCCTGTGTGGATAGCGTGTACAGTCAGTGTTCAGTACGGACGGTGTGGCCTCTGTGCCCTGTGTGGATAGCGTGTACAGTCAGTGTTCAGTACGGACGGTGTGTACCCTGTACAGTGTGTGGATAGCGTGTACAGTCAGTGTTCAGTACGGACGGTGTGTACCCTGTGCCCTGTGTGGATAGCGTGTACAGTCAGTGTTCAGTACGGACGGTGTGTACTCTGTGCCCTGTGTGGATAGCGTGTACAGTCAGTGTTCAGTACGGACGGTGTGGCCTCTGTACCCTGTGTGGATAGCGTGTACAGTCAGTGTTCAGTACGGACGGTGTGGCATCTGTGCCCTGTGTGGATAGCGTGTACTGTCAGTGTTCAGTACGGACGGTGTGGCCTCTGTGCCCTGTGTGGATAGCGTGTACAGTCAGTGTTCAGTACGGACGGTGTGTACCCTGTACAGTGTGTGGATAGCGTGTACAGTCAGTGTTCAGTACGGACGGTGTGGCATCTGTGTCCTGTGTGGATAGCGTGTACAGTCAGTGTTCAGTACGGACGGTGTGGCCTCTGTGCCCTGTGTGGATAGCGTGTACAGTCAGTGTTCAGTACGGACGGTGTGGCATCTGTGCCCTGTGTGGATAGCGTGTACAGTCAGTGTTCAGTACGGACGGTGTGGCCTCTGTGCCCTGTGTGGATAGCGTGTACAGTCAGTGTTCAGTACGGACGGTGTGGCATCTGTACCCTGTGTGGATAGCGTGTACAGTCAGTGTTCAGTACGGACGGTGTGGCCTCTGTGCCCTGTGTGGATAGCGTGAACACTGTCAGTGTTCAGTACGGACGGTGTGGCCTCTGTGCCCTGTGTGGATAGCGTGTACAGTCAGTGTTCAGTACGGACGGTGTGGCCTCTGTGCCCTGTGTGGATAGCGTGAACACTGTCAGTGTTCAGTACGGACGGTGTGGCCTCTGTGCCCTGTGTGGATAGCGTGTACAGTCAGTGTTCAGTACGGACGGTGTGGCCTCTGTGCCCTGTGTGGATAGCGTGTACAGTCAGTGTTCAGTACGGACGGTGTGGCCTCTGTGCCCTGTGTGGATAGCGTGAACACTGTCAGTGTTCAGTACGGACGGTGTGGCCTCTGTACCCTGTGTGGATAGCGTGTACAGTCAGTGTTCAGTACGGACGGTGTGGCATCTTTACCCTGTGTGGATAGCGTGTACAGTCAGTGTTCAGTACGGACGGTGTGGCATCTGTGCCCTGTGTGGATAGCGTGTACAGTCAGTGTTCAGTACGGACGGTGTGGCCTCTGTACCCTGTGTGGATAGCGTGTACAGTCAGTGTTCAGTACGGACGGTGTGGCATCTGTACCCTGTGTGGATAGCGTGTACAGTCAGTGTTCAGTACGGACGGTGTGGCATCTGTACCCTGTGTGGATAGCGTGTACAGTCAGTGTTCAGTACGGACGGTGTGGCATCTGTGCCCTGTGTGGATAGCGTGTACAGTCAGTGTTCAGTACGGACGGTGTGGCATCTGTACCCTGTGTGGATAGCGTGTACAGTCAGTGTTCAGTACGGACGGTGTGGCATCTGTGCCCTGTGTGGATAGCGTGTACAGTCAGTGTTCAGTACGGACGGTGTGGCCTCTGTGCCCTGTGTGGATAGCGTGTACAGTCAGTGTTCAGTAAGGACGGTGTGGCCTCTGTGCCCTGTGTGGATAGCGTGTACAGTCAGTGTTCAGTACGGACGGTGTGGCATCTGTACCCTGTGTGGATAGCGTGTACAGTCAGTGTTCAGTACGGACGGTGTGGCATCTTTACCCTGTGTGGATAGCGTGTACAGTCAGTGTTCAGTACGGACGGTGTGGCATCTGTGCCCTGTGTGGATAGCGTGTACAGTCAGTGTTCAGTACGGACGGTGTGGCATCTGTACCCTGTGTGGATAGCGTGTACAGTCAGTGTTCAGTACGGACGGTGTGGCATCTTTACCCTGTGTGGATAGCGTGTACAGTCAGTGTTCAGTACGGACGGTGTGGCATCTGTGCCCTGTGTGGATAGCGTGTACAGTCAGTGTTCAGTACGGACGGTGTGGCATCTGTACCCTGTGTGGATAGCGTGTACAGTCAGTGTTCAGTACGGACGGTGTGGCATCTTTACCCTGTGTGGATAGCGTGTACAGTCAGTGTTCAGTACGGACGGTGTGGCATCTGTGCCCTGTGTGGATAGCGTGTACAGTCAGTGTTCAGTACGGACGGTGTGGCATCTGTGCCCTGTGTGGATAGCGTGTACAGTCAGTGTTCAGTACGGACGGTGTGGCATCTGTGCCCTGTGTGGATAGCGTGTACAGTCAGTGTTCAGTACGGACGGTGTGTACCCTGTACAGTGTGTGGATAGCGTGTACAGTCAGTGTTCAGTACGGACGGTGTGGCCTCTGTGCCCTGTGTGGATAGCGTGTACAGTCAGTGTTCAGTACGGACGGTGTGGCATCTGTGCCCTGTGTGGATAGCGTGTACAGTCAGTGTTCAGTACGGACGGTGTGGCCTCTGTGCCCTGTGTGGATGGCGTGTACAGTCAGTGTTCAGTACGGACGGTGTGGCCTCTGTGCCCTGTGTGGATAGCGTGTACAGTCAGTGTTCAGTACGGACGGTGTGGCCTCTGTATCCTGTGTGGATAGCGTGTACAGTCAGTGTTCAGTACGGACGGTGTGGCCTCTGTGCCCTGTGTGGATAGCGTGTACAGTCAGTGTTCAGTACGGACGGTGTGGCCTCTGTACCCTGTGTGGATAGCGTGTACAGTCAGTGTTCAGTACGGACGGTGTGGCCTCTGTGTCCTGTGTGGATAGCGTGTACAGTCAGTGTTCAGTACGGACGGTGTGGCCTCTGTGCCCTGTGTGGATAGCGTGTACAGTCAGTGTTCAGTACGGACGGTGTGGCATCTGTACCCTGTGTGGATAGCGTGTACAGTCAGTGTTCAGTACGGACGGTGTGGCCTCTGTGCCCTGTGTGGATAGCGTGTACAGTCAGTGTTCAGTACGGACGGTGTGGCCTCTGTACCCTGTGTGGATAGCGTGTACAGTCAGTGTTCAGTACGGACGGTGTGGCCTCTGTGTCCTGTGTGGATAGCGTGTACAGTCAGTGTTCAGTACGGACGGTGTGGCCTCTGTACCCTGTGTGGATAGCGTGTACAGTCAGTGTTCAGTACGGACGGTGTGGCCTCTGTGCCCTGTGTGGATAGCGTGTACAGTCAGTGTTCAGTACGGACGGTGTGGCCTCTGTACCCTGTGTGGATAGCGTGTACAGTCAGTGTTCAGTACGGACGGTGTGGCCTCTGTGTCCTGTGTGGATAGCGTGTACAGTCAGTGTTCAGTACGGACGGTGTGTACCCTGTACAGTGTGTGGATAGCGTGTACAGTCAGTGTTCAGTACGGACGGTGTGGCCTCTGTGCCCTGTGTGGATAGCGTGTACAGTCAGTGTTCAGTACGGACGGTGTGGCATCTGTGCCCTGTGTGGATAACGTGTACAGTCAGTGTTCAGTACGGACGGTGTGGCATCTGTGCCCTGTGTGGATAGCGTGTACAGTCAGTGTTCAGTACGGACGGTGTGGCCTCTGTGTCCTGTGTGGATAGCGTGTACAGTCAGTGTTCAGTACGGACGGTGTGTACCCTGTACAGTGTGTGGATAGCGTGTACAGTCAGTGTTCAGTACGGACGGTGTGGCCTCTGTGCCCTGTGTGGATAGCGTGTACAGTCAGTGTTCAGTACGGACGGTGTGGCATCTGTGCCCTGTGTGGATAACGTGTACAGTCAGTGTTCAGTACGGACGGTGTGGCATCTGTGCCCTGTGTGGATAGCGTGTACAGTCAGTGTTCAGTACGGACGGTGTGGCCTCTGTGCCCTGTGTGGATAGCGTGTACAGTCAGTGTTCAGTACGGACGGTGTGGCCTCTGTACCCTGTGTGGATAGCGTGTACAGTCAGTGTTCAGTACGGACGGTGTGGCCTCTGTGCCCTGTGTGGATAGCGTGTACAGTCAGTGTTCAGTACGGACGGTGTGGCCTCTGTGCCCTGTGTGGATAGCGTGTACAGTCAGTGTTCAGTACGGACGGTGTGGCCTCTGTGCCCTGTGTGGATAGCGTGTACAGTCAGTGTTCAGTACGGAAGGTGTGTACCCTGTACAGTGTGTGGATAGCGTGTACAGTCAGTGTTCAGTACGGAAGGTGTGGCCTCTGTGTCCTGTGTGGATAGCGTGTACAGTCAGTGTTCAGTACGGACGGTGTGGCCTCTGTACCCTGTGTGGATAGCGTGTACAGTCAGTGTTCAGTACGGACGGTGTGTATCCTGTACAGTGTGTGGACAGCGTGTACAGTCAGTGTTCAGTACGGACGGTGTGGCCTCTGTGCCCTGTGTGGATAGCGTGTACAGTCAGTGTTCAGTAAGGACGGTGTGGCCTCTGTGCCCTGTGTGGATAGCGTGTACAGTCAGTGTTCAGTACGGACGGTGTGGCCTCTGTGCCCTGTGTGGATAGCGTGTACAGTCAGTGTTCAGTACGGAAGGTGTGTACCCTGTACAGTGTGTGGATAGCGTGTACAGTCAGTGTTCAGTACGGACGGTGTGGCATCTGTGCCCTGTGTGGATAGCGTGTACAGTCAGTGTTCAGTACGGACGGTGTGGCCTCTGTGCCCTGTGTGGATAGCGTGTACAGTCAGTGTTCAGTACGGACGGTGTGGCCTCTGTGCCCTGTGTGGATAACGTGTACAGTCAGTGTTCAGTACGGACGGTGTGGCATCTGTGCCCTGTGTGGATAACGTGTACAGTCAGTGTTCAGTACGGACGGTGTGGCCTCTGTGTCCTGTGTGGATAGCGTGTACAGTCAGTGTTCAGTACGGACGGTGTGGCCTCTGTACCCTGTGTGGATAGCGTGTACAGTCAGTGTTCAGTACGGACGGTGTGTATCCTGTGCCCTGTGTGGATAGCGTGTACAGTCAGTGTTCAGTACGGACGGTGTGGCCTCTGTACCCTGTGTGGATAGCGTGTACAGTCAGTGTTCAGTACGGACGGTGTGGCCTCTGTGCCCTGTGTGGATAGCGTGTACAGTCAGTGTTCAGTACGGACGGTGTGTATCCTGTACAGTGTGTGGATAGCGTGTACAGTCAGTGTTCAGTACGGACGGTGTGGCCTCTGTGCCCTGTGTGGATAGCGTGTACAGTCAGTGTTCAGTACGGACGGTGTGGCCTCTGTGCCCTGTGTGGATAGCGTGTACAGTCAGTGTTCAGTACGGACGGTGTGGCCTCTGTGCCCTGTGTGGATAGCGTGTACAGTCAGTGTTCAGTACGGACGGTGTGGCATCTGTACCCTGTGTGGATAGCGTGTACAGTCAGTGTTCAGTACGGACGGTGTGGCCTCTGTGCCCTGTGTGGATAGCGTGTACAGTCAGTGTTCAGTACGGACAGTGTGTACCCTGTGCCCTGTGTGGATAGCGTGTACAGTCAGTGTTCAGTACGGACGGTGTGTACCCTGTGCCCTGTGTGGACTGACCCGGCCTCCTCCTGGAGCAGCATTTCACCGGTAGCCATCTGGTGGAGCGCCTGTTCGGCGAGCCGCTCCCGGCGGCGGGCCCGCGCCTGGTGCGGTCCCGGTCTGATCGCAGACATGTCCACGCCATCGCCCCAGTCGTACTTGTCCAGCTGAGAGTCAGAGTGCGGTACCGCTCCTGCAGAGGTGCGTACGGTCAGAGGGGAGGTCAGGGGGCGGCACAGCTCCTGCAGAGATGAGGACAGTCAGAGGGGAGGTCAGGGGGGCGGCACAGCTCCTGCAGAGATGAGGGCGGTCATAGGGGAGGTCAGAGTGCGGCACAGCTCCTGCAGAGGTGATGACGGTCAGAGGGGAGGTCGGGGGGCGGCACAGCTCCTGTAGAGATGAGGACGGTCAGAGGAGAGGTCAGGGGGTGGTACAGCTCCTGCAGAGATGAGGACGGTCAGAGGGGAGGTCAGGGGGGGGGGGCGGCACAGCTCCTGCAGAGGTAATGACGGTCAGAGGGGAGGTCAGGGGAGGTCAGGGGCGGCACCGCTCCTGCAGAGGTGATGACGGTCAGAGGGGAGGTCAGGTGGCGGCACAGCTCCTGAAGAGATGAGGACGGTCATAGGGGAGGTCAGGGGGGCACAGCTCCTGCAGAGGTGATGACGGTCAGAGGGGAGGTCGGGGGGCGGCAGAGCTCCTGTAGAGATGAGGACGGTCATAGGAGAGGTCAGGGGGTGGTACAGCTCCTGCAGAGATGAGGACGGTCAGAGGGGAGGTCAGGGGGGGGGGGGGGGGCACAGCTCCTGCAGAGGTGATGACGGTCAGAGGGGAGGTCAGGGGCGGCACCGCTCCTGCAGAGGTGATGACGGTCAGAGGGGAGGTCAGGGGGCGGCACAGCTCCTGAAGAGATGAGGACGGTCATAGGGGAGGTCAGGGGGGGGGGGGGGGCGGCACAGCTCCTGCAGAGATGAGGACGGTCAGAGGGGAGGTAGGGGGAGGTCAGGGGCGGCACCGCTCCTGCAGAGATGAGGACGGTCATAGGGGAGGTCAGGGGGCGGCACAGCTCCTGCAGAGGTGATGACGGTCAGAGGGGAGGTCGGGGGGCGGCACAGCTCCTGTAGAGATGAGGACGGTCATGGGAGAGGTCAGGGGGTGGTACAGCTCCTGCAGAGATGAGGACGGTCAGAGGGGAGGTCAGGGGGGGGGCACAGCTCCTGCAGAGGTGATGACGGTCAGAGGGGAGGTCAGGGGGCGACACAGCTCCTGCAGAGATGAGGACGGTCAGAGGGGAGGTAGGGGGCGGCACAGCTCCTGCAGAGATGAGGACGGTCATAGGGGAGGTCAGGGGGGCGGCACAGCTCCTGCAGAGATGAGGACGGTCATAGGGAAGGTCAGGGGGCGGCAATCAGTCTGCAGCAGGTGTCAGAATCAGGTGTTAGCAGGACTGTTGGCCAAGCCAGTACAAACACAATGTATGAATATGGTTTCTCACAAATTCATGTACCACATACAAACACAATGTATGAATATGGTTTCTCACAAATTCATGTGCCACATACAAACACAATGTATGAATATGGTTTCTCACAAATTCATGTGCCACATACAAACACAATGTATGAATATGGTTTCTCACAAATTCATGTGCCACATACAAACACAATGTATGAATATGGTTTCTCACAAATTCATGTGCCACATACAAACACAATGTATGAATATGGTTTCTCACAAATTCATGTGCCACATACAAACACAATGTATGAATATGGTTTCTCACAAATTCATGTGCCACATACAAACACAATGTATGAATATGGTTTCTCACAAATTCATGTGCCACATACAAACACAATGTATGAATATGGTTTCTCACAAATTCATGTACCACATACAAACACAATGTATGAATATGGTTTCTCACAAATTCATGTGCCACATACAAACACAATGTATGAATATGATTTCTCACAAATTAATGTGCCACATACAAACACAATGTATGAATATGGTTTCTCACAAGTTCATGTGCCACATACAAACACAATGTATGAATATGGTTTCTCACAAATTGATGTGCCACATACAAACAATGTATGAATATGGTCTCTCACAAATTGATGTGCCACATATAAACACAATGTATGCATATAGTTTCTCACAAATTGATGTGCCACATACAAACACAATGTATGCATATAGTTTCTCACAAATTGATGTGCCACATACAAACACAATGTATGCATATAGTTTCTCACAAATTGATGTGCCACATACAAACACAATGTATGCATATAGTTTCTCACAAATTAATGTGCCACATTGAAATGCATGTGCCATATTGACATTGTGCGGTTACTGCAACAGTGTCAAATACAACAATACTGAGTCATTGGAGATGTTTGTCAATCAAGACCTAACATGTGGTGAATGAAAGGCAGGGTTGACAGTGTTGACAGGTTTGACAGTGTTGACAGGTTTGACAGTGTTGACAGTGTTGACAGTGTTGACAGTGTTGTTGACAGGTTTGACAGTGTTGACAGGTTTGACAGTGTTGACAGAGTTGACAGTGTTGACAGTGTTGACAGGTTTGACAGTGTTGACAGTGTTGACAGTGTTGACAGGTTTGACAGTGTTGACAGGTTTGACAGTGTTGACAGAGTTGACAGTGTTGACAGTGTTGACAGTGTTGACAGTGTTGACAGTGTTGGCAGTGTTGACAGTGTTGACAGTGTTGACAGTGTTGACAGGTTTGACAGGTTTGACAGTGTTGACAGTGTTGACAGTGTTGACAGTGTTGACAGTGTTGACAGTGTTGACAGTGTTGACAGTGTTGACAGTGTTGACAGTGTTGACAGGTTTGACAGTGTTGACAGGTTTGACAGTGTTGACAGGTTTGACAGTGTTGACAGTGTTGACAGGTTTGACAGTGTTGACAGTGTTGACAGGTTTGACAGGTTTGACAGTGTTGACAGTGTTGACAGTGTTGACAGTGTTGACAGTGTTGACAGTGTTGACAGGTTTGACAGTGTTGACAGGTTTGACAGGTTTGACAGTGTTGACAGTGTTGACAGGTTTGACAGGTTTGACAGGTTTGACAGTGTTGACAGTGTTGACAGGTTTGACAGTGTTGACAGTGTTGACAGTGTTGACAATGTTGACAGTGTTGACAGGTTTGACAGTGTTGACAGTGTTGACAGTGTTGACAGTGTTGACAGGTTTGACAGTGTTGACAGGTTTGACAGGTTTGACAGTGTTGACAGTGTTGACAGGTTTGACAGTGTTGACAGTGTTGACAGTGTTGACAATGTTGACAGTGTTGACAGGTTTGACAGTGTTGACAGTGTTGACAGTGTTGACAGTGTTGACAGGTTTGACAGTGTTGACAGGTTTGACAGGTTTGACAGTGTTGACAGTGTTGACAGGTTTGACAGGTTTGACAGGTTTGACAGTGTTGACAGTGTTGACAGGTTTGACAGTGTGTACAGTGTTGACAGTGTGTACAGTGTTGACAGTGTTGACAGGTTTGACAGTGTTGACAGTGTTGACAGTGTTGGCAGTGTTGACAGTGTTGACAGGTTTGACAGTGTTGACAGTGTTGACAGGTTTGACAGTGTTGACAGGTTTGACAGTGTTGACAGGTTTGACAGTGTTGTTGACACCAAGACTGGATTTTGAAAGGAATCCTTCATTGGATATATATCACCTGGAAATGGATCATCCTCATCAGCATGCTTGGGCCTGTTCCATGGCTGTCTGCTGGTTTTGCTCTTCTGATCAGCTTTCAAAACTTTTGAAGCTTTTGCAAGCTCTTTCAGCTTGTGGGGGACTCTTCCTTGCTGGCGAATCTGCCTCCTCTCTTGTTTCGTTGGCACTTTATCTGATGACTCCATGTTGTGTCAAAATTAGTGAGTCAAAAGCAAAGCTGCATGAGTCAAAATCAGTGCTTCTCCATATATTTTACAGCAGCTGAAAGAAGAAAAATATATGTGTTAAAGCAAAGCCATTCAATAACTGGGGCTGAGCCCAAGTCAGCTATGGTATGTCACTGCTGAGTGTTGTACTCCCTTAACTGCCCTGCAAAGACAACTGTCATCGTCAGACTCTGCACATAACTCCCGAGATCTGCCCAGCAGAAGTATGGATATTGGATAGATCCATGTGCACTTTATCCAAGCTGTGACAAATGACCTAATGCAATCAATGCATGAACAGAGCCCAGAACACCATTTACTTAGCTGAGATGTACATTTTAGTTGTGGCAGTCTGTATGACATCTAATGGTGTGCCATATTCGCTATAGCCTGGCAAGCCTCCCTCAGAGTAACCACCTAGATGTTTTGCTCTCTCTTCATGTCTCTCTTCCTAACCCTGACCCGACACTCGGAATAGCCATTTTAAAATGGAGTGTTTTAATTGTTTAATACAATACAATACCTTCTGAGCCTGCAGCAGTCACCAGTCACCTCCTGAGCAGAGGGATGTTAATTGTTAGCCCACTGCTGCCTAGCTCAGCTGGCAGCTATGCCAGTCACCACCTGGGCAGGGAGGCTCATCCACTGCTGCCTGAGCCACGAGCTATCAACCCACCACTTCGTGAACCAGGAGCTATCAACCCACCACTTAGTGAGCCAGGAGCTATCAACCCACCACTTAGTGAGCCAGGAGCTATCAACCCACCACTTAGTGAGCCAGGAGCTATCAACCCACCACTTAGTGAGCCAGGAGCTATCAACCCACCTCTTCCTGCATCAGGAGCTATCAACCCACCACTTAGTGAGCCAGGAGCTATCAACCCACCTCTTCCTGCATCAGGAGCTATCAACCCACCTCTTCCTGAGCCAGGAACTATCAACCCACCACTTAGTGAGCCAGGAGCTATCAACCCACCACTTAGTGAGCCAGGAGCTATCAACCCACCACTTCCTGCATCAGGAGCTATCAACCCACCACTTCCTGAGCCAGAAGCTATCAACCCACCACTTCGTGAGCCAGGAACTATCAACCCACCACTTCCTGAGCCAGGAGCTATCAACCCACCACTTCGTGAGCCAGGAACTATCAACCCACCTCTTCCTGCGCCAGGAGCTATCAACCCACCACTTCGTGAGCCAGGAGCTATCAACCCACCACTTCGTGAGCCAGGAACTATCAACCCACCTCTTCCTGCGCGAGGAGCTATCAACCCACCACTTCGTGAGCCAGGAGCTATCAACCCACCACTTCGTGAGCCAGGAACTATCAACCCACCACTTCCTGAGCCAGGAGCTATCAACCCACCACTTCGTGAGCCAGGAACTATCAACCCACCACTTCCTGCGCCAGGAACTATCAACCCACCACTTAGTGAGCCAGGAGCTATCAACCCACCACTTAGTGAGCCAGGAGCTATCAACCCACCACTTAGTGAGCAGGAGCTATCAACCCACCACTTAGTGAGCCAGGAGCTATCAACCCACACTTAGTGAGCCAGGAGCTATCAACCCACCACTTCCTGCATCAGGAGCTATCAACCCACCACTTCGTGAGCCAGGAGCTATCAACCCACCACTTAGTGAGCCAGGAGCTATCAACCCACCACTTAGTGAGCCAGGAGCTATCAACCCACCACTTCGTGAACCAGGAGCTATCAACCCACCACTTCGTGAGCCACGAGCTATCAACCCACCACTTCGTGAGCCAGGAAACTATCAACCCACCACTTCCTGAGCCAGGAGCTATCAACCCACCACTTCGTGAGCCAGGAGCTCCACTTCCTGAGCCAGGAGCTATCAACCCACCACTTCGTGAGCCAGGAACTATCAACCCACCACTTCGTGAGCCAGGAGCTATCAACCCACCACTTCCTGAGCCAGGAGCTATCAACCCACCACTTCGTGAGCCAGGAGCTATCAACCCACCACTTCCTGCGCCAGGAGCTGTTAGCCTAGGTACCTGCCACTGTCTGAGTCATGTGCAGCCCTGATCCCTTGTCCTAATCACTGCCATCCCAGACCCAGATGGACATGCATCTGTGATCTGACATGAACCACCATATAACCCAGTATGCAACCAATGTGGCAAGTTTCAATCAGATCTTGTCGGGGGCAGGCACCAACAAATCACAATTGGGGCAGCTTTGGAAAATTTTGGGCAGCTTTTGGAGTTTTCGGGCAGCAGTAACAATTTACCAATTCACACTAGATAAAATGTGATTGTGAGGACGACCAACCCCCCCCCCCCCCCCCCCCCCCCGTCAACAGCATTTGGCTGAAAAGTGAATTTACACTAGATAAAATGTGATTGTAAAGACGACTGCGCCCCCCCCCCCCCCCCCGGTCAACAGTATTTGCCTGACAGAGCAAAATGTTATCAGGAAAATCCTGCCCCAAATGGGGCAGCTTACTGTCCCATTTGGGGCAGGATTTGGGCTGCCCCAAAAATCTAGCTGCTGTTCCTGCCACATTTTGCATCCTGGCACATAACACAGTCTTGCATACTACCATATTGGTAAGAGGAGGTTTAGCAATCATTGCACCTATCATCCACCAGCTATACACAGCTGTGGCAGCAGGCTGAACTTCGACAGCTGTGTGGTCAGACCTGAACAGCTGTATGGTCAATGACCACAGGCAATGGCATGACCACTGATGGGGATGACAAGGCCGTTTGGGAGAGGACGCCTGGGGCGGAATTGGCTTCCATCTTGGATTTTGCTCTGCACGGTCATGTCTTTTTTATGAACGTGCTATAGTAAACTGTAAATAAACTCTCTTGGGATCCCCAACCCACTGCTTTACAACAATAAGAATATGGAGGAAACCTACATTTAAAACATGTGACCAATATATGGAAGGACTTTTCCCAGGCCCTCAGGCCTCAGCGGCCCTCTTCCGAACGGCCACCCGAATGACAGCATGTGAGCAGGTTCAATCAACTCCCGGCTGGACACTATAGCCCCATTTTTATGACACTGGGTGACTAGTTAATCTGGATTTCCTTCCAAATCCTTATTTCAGGGGTCACAGAAATGCCTGTTTAATGAAAGTGGATTTCAGTCTATAAATGAAATCAGTCGGGTGAACTATGGTAATATGGACCCATTTTTTACTATTCCATTTTTGGAACACCATACCCAAAAATGGATACGATACTTCCAAAATGGGTATGCTCCGTAACACTCGTTCCAAAAATGGACACGCTTGTCCCAAAAATGGGTACAGAAAAGACGGAAACGACCTTCACAACTTTAACGTCAACCACATTGATTGGTGCATCGACGCATTATGCCAATGACGTCATCAAATTCAGTACCCTTGAGTCTAGTGTGCATTACGGAAATCCATTGTCTTTCAAATTGTATTGAAGTTGCAAGATCTCGGGGCGGCAAAAATGTGCCGCCCGAGATCATGCAACTTCAATACAATTTGAAAGAAACTTTTGGATTTCCGTAATACCCCTGCTATCAATAGTCAAGGGTGCTGCATTTGATGACGTCATTGGCACAATGCGTCAACGCACCAATCAATGCGTGGATCACGGCCTGACTGGACAAAAATACACTCACTACGCTGGACGCCTCGGCGGAGCCGTTGCGCCGAAATTTATTGGTAGCTACACCGCATGCACAACACTTGTTAACACATATAAATGTGAAGTCAGCGTGTGGAAGGCCTCGCAGCGCCGCGTCAGCCTCGGCATCAGGGTGTCGCCGTCTTTCAGTGCAAAGCATCTTCCAGGGGGGTAAGGGGCCATGCCCCCCCCCCCAAAGTCCTGAAACTATTATTCCCCCCCCCCCCCAACGGTCGGACGTACAGTTGTACACATTGCCTTTGAAGCAGTCAAAATCCAGCCAGCCACATTGAAAAACCTGAAAATATCGTGCCACTTCGCGGCATGATACCAAATTAGCAAATGCCTTATACAAATTTGGAAAATGGGAAAATGAATTAATGAAGTGTCTGGCAGAGGCTCTCCTTAGCGGTACCTAATTGCTAGCCCCAGGGCCCACTCCTTTCATACAATATTAACTTTCAAGCGGGCTACATGTTTAGGTAGTCTGCCGAGTTCCGAAAAAGGCGACGGGAATGCGAAGATGCGAAGACGCGGACATCGGCTCCCGGAAGCTGCTCCAGCGGTGCCCAACTTGCTGGACCGAAGAGCCTAATAGTGGGACCAGGCCAGGAACATCTCCCCAAGCCATCTCGCCCCAGCCTCCTCAAGATCCACAGGGACCATTTATGCGCGGAAAAGTTGTTCTGCCTCTTGCTGCTTTAAACCGTTTTGCACTGTTACCAGTTGTTTGTTGCAGTTCAGTACATATGTAATGTATACAGTTATTATCATATGCACTATTTATTGAGCGCTGACTGCCACCGGTCATCATGATTTACTATCCGAGGAATATGCATATGAAAAACTACCTTAATTTCAATATTTTTCATCATACCGAGATGTGCAACCAGGAATAGGGATAACCTGAGGTTTGGCTCCACTCACGGTCTGGTTCCAATATTAAAATTGTGTTTTTCACGACATAAAATTTAAATTTTCACGCCGCTTCGCGGCGTCACATCGCGGCGTCACATCGTCATCGTCTTTGGTTCGTTGTAACGGTGAATTGAATGAGTAGCATTTTAGCTCTTATCCTCTACGTCTACAAGGCCCATATTTCTGAGTTTTATCAGGCAAACCCGTAAAATTTCAATATTTTTTAATTGTTTGTCATCATACCGAGATGTGCAACCAGGAATACAGGGTACCTGAGGCTTGGCTCCTCTCTCACGGTCTGGTTCCAATATTAAAATTTCGTTTCCCACGACCTAAAATTAAAATGTGCACGTCGCTTCGCGGCGTCACATCGGTGGCAATCGTCATGACGAAGCCTTCGGTTCGTTGTAACGGTGAATTGAATTAATAACATTTTAGCTTTTTATCCTCTACAATGCCCATATCTCTGGGGTTTATCAGGCAAACCCGTAAAATTTTGTTACACTTAATAACATGTACCTACCTACTATAACATGGAAATCCCATTAATAATGCTGCAAATGCACACACATAAAAATGGGGGTACATTTTTTCCTTTCATATTAGCCGACCCCCACACAAAACAAAAATCGGCCACGCCCCTGCCCCCCCAAACTTTTTGGAAATACGCCACTGGATTTGTCCCCCCCCCCCCCTAAAACCCACGGCTAGATCCGCCTGTCTTTCATGGCAAGGTCCATCCAGTGAGCGCCGTCCCAGAGCACAGAGTACCACTCTGGCTGCTCCACCCCCTCGCACAGAACGGCAGTTGTGAACCCTTTGCTTTGGTACTGGCTGTCGCCGCTGACCCCACCCAGTACTGTTTGTCCACGGCTGGCAGGTGCTCAGCGATGGTGGAGGCCACCTGTTCGCCAGCTCCCCCGACTTTCCGCCTTTTAGGAAATTTTTGGAAATTACTTCTATAAATGGGAACGCACTTTCCAAAAATGGAAGTTTCCGAAAATATAAAATTTAACCATAGTGTCCCCAACTTAATTGTGAAGTCAGTGGCGAGGCTCCTGGCAGGAGCAGCCCAGCCGTGGACCCAGTTGTGCGGCCTTGAAGGATGGAACCGGAATCTTGGGGGTCTGTGCGCCAAACTTTTGCTAGATGAAATTACGCTGGACGTGCGCTGAAAGCAGAAATTTTCGGCGCAATCGCCGAATTACGCTGGACATGTTGGTGAAAGCGTGTATTTTTTCCATTTGGGGATCACAGTAGTTGTGAAGGTCGCTTTCCGTACCCATTTTTGGAAGAAGCATACCAATTTTTGCAGGGTGGGAATTCTACTTTTTTTTCGTTGGTGGAGGAGTACATATCTTCGCAAACAAAGAGTACAAAAATAACCTGATGGTAGGCCAAAAATAAATACTGATATACTAATGAATAATGATGAATGATAAACTAAAAACTAAATTGGCCAGATCAAAATGTGCTGACAATTCTTGGTAAGTACCTATGCATTCATGCAGAAAAGCAATGTATACCTACCTAAGCACACATTTTCTTTTTCAGGACAACAATCAGAACAATGCCAGAAAACCGTTACATCAACATGGGGCCTGGCAGTCATAACCAGAAAATGTGTCCATGTAAAATGAGTCACTTTTAGTGTTGTTTTTTTCTCCAGTCTGGCTCTCCAACCGAATAACATTTCAAATCATGAACTGGCCTTCATATCATATAATTAAAACAATTTAAATGCTACCCAAAAAAATACCCACCATGAGATCAACCCCACAATAATCAGTAATCACAACTCACGTGTGCACCGCGTGTGCGTCACCAACAAACAATGACAAAGGCTGTTGTTTCACTACTCGCTACTATTCTATGAGCGAATGGCAAACGTCACGGATACAAGGAAGCTAATGGCTATCCATACTGGTCCAGCTCTCAATCAAGCTAGTCGATTGGTCAAAACCGAATAGGCTTCTGACATCACAAATGTGAGTCAACATGTTACAGAGATAACAGCATCCCAGTGCGTTTTGCAGTCAGCAAAGTCATTGTTACTCTTTTATAGAGTACTTGTTCTCCTTCTGAGGCTGGATAATAATTGGTGGGGCAATTGGAGTAGGTCACACTGTGTTGTGGCATAGGGACCTACTCTAATTACATTTGTACTCCCAATAGTTGTACTCTCGTCAGTCTCTCAGGTTGATATCTCCGGAACCGTTCCACACAGCGCCATGAAATTTGGCACAGCTATTGATACATCTCTTTTGCATCTTCTGACTAAATTTGATGTCAGGGTCATGTCAGGTTAGGTCACCAGGTCACGTTAAGTGACCCTACCTCAAAAACCAATCAGAACACTACCACAGACAGAGTTTTGGAACGATCTATTTGAAACTCATGGGATATGACAAGGTCATCAGGAACTACAATTCGTCTATCTTTATTTTTATAAAGAAAATCAAGGACTAATGACCAAATCAGTCAGGGGAGGATCCGTGGGTTGTGGGGGGGGGGGGAGCAAATCCAGTGGTGTATTTCCAAAAAGTTGTTGAGTGGGGGAGGAGGGGGGGGAGGAGGGGGTTAGCACTTAGCAGACCGTCAGCTGTCAGCGTTCTATATTCTATTCCCCGGCCTCTATGCTGTGGCTGTGCCGCTGTTGTGTTGCGATGTTACAATACATTAATTGCCAAGACTCTTTACCGATTGCGATGCTTTCAGCGTAAATAACCCGCATGAAAGGCACAGTGGCTATTTTTTTTGCTGACGGTGTTTGCCTTGTGAGTTGGGTTTGTTCAAGGAAACTTTATAACTGTGTTTGGTTTGTTAACAGTTCAAGTTGGGACTTGGGTTTGTCTTTGCCTAAGCTTTTATTTTAATCCAGTGGCAGTGGGTGGATGGAAGTAATTGTGGTGTTTGCTACAATTCAGTCCAACTTTCCAAGCTAGAAGTCAACCTTTTATGAACAGGTTTTCTCTGCAACAAACAATTTTATTAGTTAATCAACAATAAATATTTATGAGTACAAAAAAAATAAATTACCAGTCACAATTTAGTACAAAATGTGTTGGTGTATATGGAACCAACAAACGTGAACCTTCCAACACTGATTTTTTGGGTACAGTGTTTCAAAAATGGAATGGTTCCAAAAATGGGTCTAGATTACCATAGTTCACCCCAACTGAAATGGATCATAGAAACAGGATTTCTTGAGGAAATCAGATGTATCTCCCTATCTCATCATTTTGTTCAAAGTTATTTTATAATTATACCTACAGTTTATAATCAAAAGACTTGCACATAATAATTTTCACTGTAACATGACAAGAACCTGTCGTTCGAACGACGAACAACCTAACTGAACTCTTGTGGAGTAAATTGAAGTCCAGACAAATAAGGTAAAAAGTCACATCTCTATAAATATTTACAGGTATAACCTTAAAACATAAATGAAACAGCCTTAACGGGAGTAAGAGCATCCATGCGCGCATTCTATTTACCCTCTTTTGTACAAAGCCTTGCTATTAGCCTATTTACCGTCCCCACGCGCGCGCGTGTCGTCCCTACTTACCACACGTGTTTACGCGTTGTGTATAGAAAGTTCAGCGACACGGCGATGGATACCCATAGCTAAAAGCCACCCTAAAATTTGATGTGACGTAGATGGTGCTAACCACTTTTCGATTACAATTGCAGAAAACAAATAGGGCTAAAGGCAAATAAGAAAATGAATATGGTTACTTGAATATTGAATTAATTATTTGAGCTTACTTAAATCTAATATGGGCAATTGTTGCAAAATGATGGGGTAAGAAGTTAGCGCTGATAATCGTTTTTACTCAATCATTTTTGTACACTAGTGACGTCACTTTAATGCACGATGGTTCAGTACAAAGCAATAGAAATACCGTTCAGTAAACAGAAATTATATCAAGGCCTTGTTTATTTCCCTATTTTCTTTACAAAAGAAAACCAAATATATTACGTCAATCATAGCAAACAGTGATATCAAGAATTCAATACAGCATTTAAATATTAAAATAATCAATCATATATTTCAAATATTTGCATTACATTAGAATACTTCTTAAACTAGCTAAACAAGAGACAATTTGTTTTATTTTACGTCTTTTAAATGAATCACTTCGTTCTTTTCGTTCTTACAACACCAACAAAGGGTGATTGTGGCGCAAGATCGTCAGATGTGACGCGGGCGTGAACTAACAACGGCAACCGAACTAACGGCCGTTGCATGAGCACAATTATTTGAAGACTGTTGAGCAAATTTTGCAATGCGTCGTCAACTCACCTGACTCGTCGTGCAATAAGTCAAGATTACATATTATTTTCAGTTAGCTAGTCGGCATTCATTGCTTTTTTAATTTACTTAAGCAGCTGTTGGCTTCTGCTTCATTTCCCGACCAGAAAACATGACAATGACAAAGAATCGGAGCCTAGCTGGAAAATGGGCTATTGGCGTCTTCGCTCTCACGTTGGTTCTTGTGGTGCTTGCGTTCTCTACCCAGAATTGGCTGGCCAGTGATGATCGCTTTTATGGAGCCAAGCTGGAGAAAATGGGCTTGTGGGTTCACTGCTTCAGAAGCTTAACTGGGCCTAATGATCCCACCCAGCGTCTTTTCTTCAGCGGATGTCGCTGGTTGTTTGAAACATATACAACTGGCTATTCTGACATCCGAAGTCACTTAACACCTCGTAAGTATTTCAGAAAACTGTATTATGATCATTTTTTGCATTTAGTTTTTTGTTTGTTTTTATGGTTGAATGTGCATTTTTATTAGAAGAATGCATCAGTGGTCTCTTTCATTAGCATTATTTATCCAATCTTGCCCAAAATATTGATCTATTTACATTTAACTTAATATCAAATGTTGTTGGAAAATTTTACATTGCTGTATAATTCACTATGTTGGAAATCAAAATGTTTTTGTTATGAGGCCATCACACTGGATTGCTACCATAACTTGTAAATTACAGGTAGCCCAACTTTCTGAAAAATCAACTGAATAAATGATCAGTGAATTGTGTGACCATTTCAGCTATGTAGATATCAGATGAATACTAGTAAATGATCAAGATGTATGAAGGGTATAGTTCCAATCACTGGACACATCAACATACCAGACTCTCCATGCTATTAGCAGTGTTATCAATGCTGAAGTGCATCACTATCATCTCAATCTACACCATCAATGACATGGAAAGTCTTGTATTTTGGCATGTCCATTGTCATGATCTTTTTCCCTAAATGAACATGAGACAATGTGCAAATACTTAATACTTTGTGTTTTGTTACACAACATAAATGTTTTAATATGCATAGGATTTCACAAACATTAACACATAGCTGGGGTACCATGTAGGACAAACAGTGTGATTGTGATTGCTTGAGTGTGACAAATACAGTGTCACAGTGTGAAACACCTTTAAGTGATTTGTCTTTTTAAATGTAGCCCAAAATAAACTCTTTAGTTTTAATATGAGACTCAAACACTACATTTATTGTGCATTATTGCAACATACTATATTTCCTGCTTATCTCTGTGTATTGCCATGGTTTTCCAGCATTACAGCTTTCAACTCAGATTTTGTCTCTGAACAGAACTGGTTATTTGATGGTGAGGTCAAGAGTCCACATGACAAGCTCTCATTAGTTAATAGTACTGATCCTAGGAAACCATCCAACCAGAATGTTTAAACAAGATTTATAAAATAGCAACAGCAGATTGGAATATGCAAAACAAAATCGTCAGCAAGAGATCATGAGCAAGTGATTTATTTGCATCTTTAGAGGAGCATCAGGCTAAACATGTGCACTGCTGTTACACTGGTCCCTACCCGCATGAACACTTTAACCTAAATTAGGTATGAATGCTTTAACTTGAATGAACACTAACTTAAATTAGGCATGGCTGTGCAATGTGCATGTGTGTGTGTGTTTGCATATGACCTGGTTTCTCAACCAATGGTCATTTTCCTCTTGGTCATTTGCTCATAACAATGCATATTATATCCATCCCCCTAGCAATGTGTATGTAAGGCATCTGTATGTATGCTTCCAGCATTCTTCATAGCGGTGCAGCTGTTCTACACTCTGACATTCCTCTGCACGGCGGTCAGCGGCATCCTGGTGCTGATGCTGCTGCTGTGTATCGACGAGGATCGAGAGATCTGCTTCCTGCGCGTCATCGCCATACTGATGGCTCTCTCAGGTGTGTGCCACGTGTCTTGCATCCAGGGAACGTTCATAGGACAGAATCACGAACCCTTGCCCGGTGGAATATTCTGTTTTCCGCCAAGAGGATAAAGATAAAGCCAGACATTCTCTGGAATGTTCTCCAGGAAGACAAACTTCCTGGAATGTGCCACAGGGTTTTTTCTTCACAAAATGATGGCCTCCAGTATGAACTTAGATGCATGTGATCTTGTTTAGTGTTATAATTGCTAAATTATAGTTTGCAAGAAATTTCATTTAATTTCGTTATTATTTTTACTCGAATTTTGAAATGTGTGCCGTCTCAATGAAGTGCACCAGAAGTGACTAACTCAACACACAAATATTAGCAGAGTGACAGTGGAATTTCATAACCTAAAGTTATATAATCCATTCTGACGGACCGCACACCTGCACTGACTAGTGACTGGTGTGTCATCACTGTTACTGATGTCACTCTGGTATATCCCACTTACCCGGGCATTTGTCGATCATGCTGAATGTGTGTATTTTGTGCACAAACCCATGAACTCATTTACCTTTTCGTACTAACGATGACAGCACCAGGTCGATTAGCAATCTTCAGTCGGAACTATCACTAACGAGTAACGAGTTACTGCTAAATGTCGCCTGTATTTAGCTCTGTTTTCGGTGGTTAGCAGACCTTTGTGACGTGTGTGTCGTCTGTGCTGGGCAGGAGTGTTCGGCACGCTGGCTGTGATCATCTTCGGTGCCAGCGGACGAAACTACGAGTGGACGTCGGACAAACAGCACAACTACCTGTCCTGGAGCTACGGACTCGGTAAGCACTCAGCACCGCCGATGCGGTCACCCGACGGCGACCGGCTCAGACACGTCTACCGGCAAATCCAACAGGGCACAGCTAGTAGCCTATCTTAAGAACCAAGGCGATTATCTTTGACAGAGACAGTTCTTGATCTGTATTATCATTGGTATTGGTGTCAAGATTGCTATTCAAATCACATTGTATGAGTGTCAATGCTTCTAGCGATCGTTTCAAACTGCGAGCGCGCTTTGGCTGGGACTCGAACCCATGTTTCATAAATCAGCGTAGCGCGCAGTTATTGCCCGAAAGACCGTCTGGATACCATGTGTCATTGCTCAAACAGCGACATCGCATTAGCCTTTTCATTGGCGGTCATGTATTCCTCATCCAAAAGCCTGTTTGCGCCTCCAGTGTAAGGTAGTCGGTGAAACTTATTCGGAGTTTACATAGGTACGAAGCATCTGGACGGCTAAGCAGGCCGACCATGGCTGTATCGGCAGCCGACCGACGCGGCGTCGGCTGCCGTGACGTCATGTAACGTCATCATTCGTGACACGTGGCGTTATCGAGCGGGTACCGCCACCAGCAGAAGTTCCGGTGCGGCCACATGGCCTGTCGGCCCATTGGATTGGCTAAGCCATCGCTCGTGTCCCTGATGCTGCCAACATCACAGAGCTCTCTAAAGAAATACTAATCGTAAAATTGTAAGACCGGAATATGTAATACACCATGCGGAATGCTTCCAGGCCTATCGGCAAGCCGGAGATCATTGCAAAATTGCATCATTGCATATCTGGCTTGCTTGCTGTCTGTGTCGGTCTTACACCGACCTGGCTCTCGTCTCCGGGGCTGACCTCTGACACGGTACAGCTGCTGTGGTGACGGGCGTTTGTTGACACCGTCAGGCGGCGTGTGACGGCAGAGTGGTGACGCCTGCCGCCACCCGGCTGTGCTGCACCCGATGACTGAGCCGGTTGTTTAGCCAGGGAGTGATGTTACGGTGTACACTGGACTTGTTGTCACACCATGTGCACATACTGTCGCATCGCCAGTCTCTGACATCATCTGATCAGGGGGAACGTGACATTTGACAGGCAGCGCTCACTGATCCATGTAAAGTTGTAAACGCTGTTCGTTTGCCCGGACAGTGTGCCCCCGTGACCGTTTGCGACGTTGTTGATCCCACTCATCTTCACCTCAACTCGGTACAGTATTGCGCGTTAATCCCACTGTCGTACAGGATAGTCAGTCACCCTACTCCTCCCGCGACGCATGTGAATAGCTAGCTGATTAACATTGGCATGCAGAAGACGGCGTATGACCATAACATGACGGAAAGCTTTGGTGGTGTTGGGAATTGAACCCGTATGAGGGCCGAAAGAGCCGGCCACGGCATCAGCTGACGGAGCCGGGCTGCTCGCCAGGTGTTTTGGCTAGTTTCCTGGCTCTGTGCGACATGACGCTGTTCCTTGTGGACGCCCGCATCAAACAGCGCAAGCTGGAGGGCCGCGGCGCGACCAAGCCGCGCGTCAAAGACACGGCGATATAGACGGTGCCGGGCGCCGCCCCGGCAGAGGCTAACACAGTGCTGGCACGGTGAGAGGCTAACAGCTGCAGACGCTCGCTTACTAATGGCGCTTCCGGGAGCACTGGCGGATCCAGCCTCCTAATATGGGGGGGGGGGGGGCTTATTTCACTGGGGGCCTTCCGGGCCCCAGGGACCTCCATATGACCCCATTTTTTCCCTTTGCGGACTTGGGTTGTTTTCTTCGCTATGCTATTCATACGTGTAAGGACGTGTCAATTAATTGTACAAATAAAATTGATGGATATTTGCCTCCAAATATCTAAAATTTGGTCATTTTAGATGCTATTTTATATACAATGTAGTTATTCGCTGATACCTTTTGACTGAATAAAGCTATAAGGGCACGGTAAATGCCATTTTGTTGTTATCATCAAGACGCATTGAATGCTGTGCAGCATGACTTCTTTCTGACATTTGATGACCTTGACCCAAGGTCAAGGTCACGGCGCAAGGCCTCCTTTCCAAATTTGACCTACACGGCGATGTTATATATCTTTGAGCTTGTCTTGAAGATAGGAATTAATTGGTATTAAAATAATTGCGCGATCGTTGATGATTATAAAGCAAACTGAGACATTTTCGGGCTTTCTTTACACTGAGAAGGAAGTTATGAAGTTACTATTCGACATTCAAATTAAAATGAATTTAAATGTTGCCATTGACGATCAGATGTTATTTAACCACAATCGAATTCCTCGCAACAAGACAAGTTTCAAGATATATAACATCGCCACATAGGCCACAATTGGAAACCTAACCTTGAACCTTGACATTGACCTTAGATGAAGGTCACCAAATGTTAGAAAAAGGTCATACTGCATATCATGCAACGCGTCTTGACGAAAATAACAAAATTATGTCCGTTTTACCTTTTTATCTGTATTCAGTCAAAAGTCATTGGAGAATAACGTCTTTCACAAAAAGAACATAAAATGACCAAATTTAGCATATTTGAAGACAAATAACCATCAGTTTTTTTTCTGTTTGAACTTCACTTTTTTACACTTAATAAAAGTCAAAATAGGAAATATATTTGGCTTTGGTAGGTATCCGAAAGATATTCAAAATTTCAACAAAAATACTAACTTTGAAATTTAAGGGCAAGGTCATCAAATGTCAGAAAGAGATCATGCTGCAGAGTATTCAACTCGTCTTGATTGGAACAGCAAAATGACGTTTACCGTACTATTCTAGTTTTATTCAGTCAAAAGTTATTAGCGAATAACATTTTTTAAAAAATAGGACGTAAAATGACAAAATTTGAGCTATTTGGAGGCAAATATCCCTCAATTTTATTTTTTCACTTAATTGACACGTCCTTACACGTAAGAATAGCGGAGCGAAAAATTGGGGCTTTTGCCCCTTTGGATCCGCCAGTAATTATATACAACATAGGTACCTAATACCTATACAAGAAATTCACTTACGCGCTCACGCGCTGCCATCCAGCAGGCAGCAGGAAACTAAAGGCTGCGACGCGCGCTGCATGTAAAATTATAACTTACGTTGGTTGTGAATCACTCCAAAATAGCGTCAGACGCGTCACTTTCCCTATCCCTACTGCTAACAAAATGCTACCAAATAGAGGAAACACGAACGAGGCAAAAACACTTTTTTTTCTTTCGCAAGAAGTTATTTTTTCGCAGGCAGTACCCTTTTTTGATCGCCAGTTTCAGCGAATTTTGAGGTGGTTAATTTCTGTTGCCACCCCTGTCGAGCTTGGAATGTGTGTGTGTGTGGGGGGGGGGGGGGTTGCCTCTGGCGCCCCCCCCCCTCCCCTCCTGGATCCGCCAGTGTCCGGGAGTGGCGACTCTGGTATTCATCTCGTAACCTTAGGATGCTGACGGTAATGATTGTATTTGTCGGAAGTTGATCTAATTACGTATGCCCGCTTATTAACTCTGCGATGTTTGCTTATTAACAAAGTTTACTAACATTTTTAACCGTGATAACTCCCGCTGAACATATGCTTATCCCCTAACACCTGTAACGTGAGTTTGCCGTGCGTGTACCAACACCCGCGGTCTAACAACGCTCTGCATGCAGTAACGAAACATCTCACATACAAATGGTATCATCCTGAATGTGTTGCACTGTCCGGCAGGATATGTTCTCTAAGGATCGCTTCCAGCCCGAGATCCCATCTCTCCTGCATTTATTCGGCAGCCCCAGCTGTGTTAACAGCCTTGTTTCAGCTGCCCTGGTAGCGTTTCTTCAGCTCGTGACATGTGTTTCAGCCGTGCTGGCAGCGTTCCTTCAACTGGTACTCTGTGTGCTGGTCGTCAATGAGGCCAGGATCACAAAGAAGAAGCACGGCCGCTTGGTCAGGCCCTCACAGTCGGCTGAGATGGACTTGTAGATGTCGTGGCGCCATCGCGGATCGGTGTTGTGAACTTGAGCTGCCGTCTCCGTCCACCAGAGGCGCTGCCCGTTACTTATGTTCTTTGTCGAGCATTTAACACTTGTTTTATATGTGGCGTAGTTCACAGAAAGTGTTTTGTTAATGATATGTTAATTCGACGTGTTTCTGCAAGATATTTTGAAGAAATGTAATGACTAATTCATTTAACGGCGAAGAACCAAGGGACTGTATCACATTTGTTTGAAGATTTATTTTATCTTTGCTCATTCATTCCGCTTAAACATTCTTAGGAATTTTGCTTTTGCTTTATTACCATCGCTAGATCTCGTATAGAGACGGGTGGTGGAGATTTGGAAGACCCCACGTATTTTTTTTAAAGGATAAATGAGAAGGATATTGTGAACGACCATTGTAATTGAAGTCATGTATGTCTTCCGTCCTGAGCTGGAGAGCGACTTGTCCGTCCAGATTACGAATCTCAGTGTACATCGTCCGTCCAGATAACGAATCTCTGAGTACATTCCACTGCCTTTTGCACAATGTATCCGTCCACATAAGCGCAAGTTCACAAACATTGTAGTAGCTCTATCATGTTGAAGATAAGCGCGTTATAGTCATGAATCGCTGTTTTTCGCACGCAAAATGTGTTACATGGTCTATTTACTAGCGTAGAGCTCACTCGTCTCTAATGTTAGAATAGCTTGTAGCTCTATTTGTGCTTGACTCTGCATCTGTTTACGGAGGCGCGTCACATTCTATGTCATGTGATGAATGTATTTTTTATGCAGCGGTGTATCATTTTGACGATGAGATGCTTCATCACTTCGAGGCACATGTGGTATTTTCGTCCATTTTACTTGTAAATACAGGCTTGTTTGACCTTGAAGAATGTCTTGATTGGCACTAATCCTGTAAGGCTTATTTGCTAGCAGTGGACACTGGGTCTCGATTCGATCAATTAAGGATGACTTACTCGCCAAATCAGCTTTAAACAAGCTAACATTGTTTAATGGAAAGATGCTCAAGACATGCATACAACGAGGGGCTCTAATGGAAATGTGCATCAAGACAGTCCAGGTTCAGCCCAGGTTCCGGACACCTCGGATCGAGCTGAAATGTGTACAGAATATCGGAGTCACTCCCAGCGGTTTGACCTCCACAGGTCAAGCAAAGTCACGAGGTCAAATATTGCGCGGCACATTGTGGCCTACCCAGAAGAGCTACGGGGATGAATCCAACGCTAAAATACTCGCACATACTTGGTCTTACTTTTCCACATCCACCCGACCTCTTTGGGTCACCAGTTGACCTAAGGTCATTGCGGGGTCAGCCGCCGGTACCATTGCACAGCGCATAACTGGTGTACATCAATAATTTTACAAACTAAAAAGCATGTCAAACTGTGACCCAGGTGATGCACTAACTTTTGCCGAAAACACTTACTCGATAGCTATCACGATTCGACCATGACAATAAAAGACCGAGAGTGTGTGTGATTATTTTACCGTTGGATTCATCCCTGTAGCTCTTCTGGTTAGGCCACAATGTGCTCTGCAAAGTTTGACCTCGTGACCTTGCTTGACCTCTGGAAGTCAAACTGCTGGGAGTGACACCGAATGCTGCTAGGCGTGGACTACTGGACACCTGGCGGATATTCTGTGCAAATTTCAGCTGGATCGGAGGTGACCCGTAGCTGGGCCGAACCTGGGCCGCGCACCTCTGGGAGTGACGGTTTTTGCACTTTTTTAATTGTCAAGGCCAAACCGTAATACTTATCAAGTAGGTGTTTTGGCGAAAGTTAGTGCATCACCTGGGTCACAGTTTGACATGCTTTTTAATTGTAAAATTATTTATGCACACCAGTTATGCGCTGTGCAATGGTACCGGCGGCTGACCCTGAAATGACCTTAGGTCAAATGGTGACCTTGAGAAGTCGGGTCGATGTGGGAAAATTAAAACCAAGTGTGTGCGAGTATTTTAGCGTTGGATTCATCCCGGTAGCTCTTTTGGGTAGGCCACAATATGCTGTGCAAAATTGGACCTCATGACCTTGCTTGACCTCTGGAGGTCAAACCGCTGGGAGTTACACCGCTTGCTGCTAGGCGTGGACTACTAGACCCCTGGCGGATATTCTGTGCAAATTTCAGCTCGATCGGAGGTGGCTCGTACCTGGGCCGAACCTGGGCCGAACCTGGGCTGCTGGACCTCTGAGAGTTGCGTTTTTTGCACCCTTTTAATTGTCAAGGTCAAACCGTGATAGCCATCGGATCGAGTAGATGTTTTCGGCGAAAGTTAGTGCATCATTTGGGTCACAGTATGACATGCTTTCTAATTTGTAAAAGTATTTCTGTACACCAGTTATGCGCTGTGCAGTGGTACCGGCGGCTGACCCCGAAATTACCTTAGGTCAATTAATAATCCTTGAGAGGTCAGGACGATGCACTATGGGCCAGGAGCCCGATCTAGCCCGCCATAATAGATTATTGACCTCAGGTGGCCTTTTTCAGCCTCAGATGATTGGCATGGGCACTTGGAGAAAAGTGTTATGAATTTGTAAACCATTTCGTACTAATGGTTTCAAAATACTACCGTCACTAAACTACTACCGTCCAATCCTCACTTGAAAACGCACGTTAAGCGCAGCTCGGCGCTCACTGAGGCTCGCAGAGTCGCCACCATCTCTGCATTGTCCGCAGTCGCTCCGTGGTGTGGTCCAGGAGGCTTTGATGTCGGACCTCAGTGTGGGTGGCCGTCACGACCATTGCATTGTAATGCATTACATTGCATTGCATTGCAGACCATTGCATAAATCATACAATCACCCCCCCCCCCCCCCATGGGTGCAGTGGCAGGTTGGGGCAGGAAATTGGACTTGCCACAGCAAGCCGAACCATTGAGGGTCACAACCATACTCGTATTTCCGTGTTATCGTGTGTTATGTATCAGACATGATAGTTTTATTCGCAATCAATGACAACATTCATGTTGTCATTTATTGGAACTTGCTCTGAATGTTGTCATTGATTGCGAATAAAACTTATCGTGTGTTATCCATTAGATCGGCACTATCGAAGAAGCTGCATTCAAGTTTGTGCCGACATTTATGTTATGTCAACACAAATTGTCATTAAAAGCACGAAATACCCTACTTTTAGTTTTAATTTTGATTTCACAGTGTAGCCAAGGTTCCATTCTAACCTGAAAACATGCACACGCAAGATTCTTGCTTTACCCCATTCGTCATTACATCGTAAACATACATCGATTTCGCGAGCCGCGGTCTCCCTGTTGTAAGCTTCGTACACAGGTCCGTGTTTCGGTGCCGTTTATACCTTCACGTGTGATTGCACTCAAAAACTCTTGCCATATTCTTAATCCACGGTCTATTCTGAACATATTCATGCATGTCGCATATTGAGATGAAACAAATCACTCCGACCAATTATGACGGGCTAGATCGGGCTCCTGGCCCATAGTGCGATGTGGGAAAAGTAAGACCAAGTGTGGGTGAGTATTTTAACGTTGGATTCATCCCTGCAGCTCTTCTGGGTAGGCCACAATGTGCTGTGCAATATTTGACATCGTGATCTTGCTTGACCTCTGGAGGTCAAACCGCTGGGAGTGACACCGAATGCTGCTAGGCGTGGACTACTGGGCCCCTGACAGATATTCTGTGCAAATTTCAGCTCGATCGGAGGTGTCCCGAACCTGGGCTGAACCTGGGCTGTCTTGATGGACATCTAATGGAACTGATACAAATTGATTAATGCAGCATGAGGCAAATAGCACGAGTTGGGGCGTGATCCCTTGTCGGCTCGCACTTTCCGCTTTGTCATTGCGGAAAGGAGTCGTGCAGGCGCGCTTACCAACCGAACTTCACCGGAGGACGTTTGCACGTAACAACGTTATAAGACGGCGTCTGTTATACATCAATCGCTATTTTTGTTGTGTTTGACAGTTTCAATTACCCTTCTAGACATTTAGTTTTATTTCGGTTTAATTCCAGGTCACAGGAGGTCACGATATTGTCGGTTGCGGTCATTGGACGTTGCGGTACAGGCTGTTTTTCGTCTAAAAAGAGGATACGACCTTAAAGGAAACAGTTCACCTTCGGAAAATTTTCAGAACACGATTTTATTATATTTCTTAATACAGTTTCTTTTTTTCTTTTCAAAAATGGTTCTACATCGCGCTAATTCAGGACAGAAGGTCGTAAATTATGAATGTTATGGTGTGCGTTATTGGTCTGCGCATGCTCCATGCAGTGCTGGCACTCTCAGACGGTACGGTATATCATATATGCGCCGCATTCCTTCGCCAAAAAGTCAAATATCTTTGGCTGGAGAGTCTTTTCAGCCAAGAAAAGTTGCAGATAAGGATTTCTCAACACGGGCTACACAACTGCTATTTCAGTTCAAAATCCCATGTTGAAGGTGAACTATTTCCTTTAAAGTTCACCTTCAACATGGGGGTTTGAACTGAAATAGCAGTTTTGTAGCCCGTGTTGAGAAATCCTTATCTGCAACTTTTCTTTGCTGAAAAGACTCTCCAGCCGAAGATATTTGACTTCTTGACGAAAGAATGCGGCGCATATATGATGTACCGTACCGTCTGAAAGTGCCAGCACTGCCAGGGCACTGGAGGATCCAGGGGGGGGGGGGGGGGGCAATCCGGCCATGGCCCCCCCCCCCCCAAAAGCCTGGAAGGGGGGGCCAACATGTCTTTTGCCCCCCCCCCCCCAACAAAAAAAAATATATATATATATATATATAAATAACTGTAATATGAGCGCCTCAACGCATATACAAAACAACAAAATTCCGTGTTCTGTGAAATTTTAAGAAAAAAAAATTAACACGTTCATAAATAATGATTTCGTCGTCGACGAAGGAATAACTAGACCCACGACCAAGGGCGGATCCAGGGGGGGGGGGCGAACGGGGCCATGCCCCCCCCCCAAGCCTGTTTAAGGGGGGGGGGGCAAACTATGTTTTGCCCCCCCCCCAAGACGTGAAATTTAATGCATGCTATATTTGCGTTTTTAGAACGGTACTGGGCATCCCAAAATTGCAGCAGTCAAAATCAAGCTAGCCTCAGTCAAAAACTGAAAAATTTCGCGCCGCTTCGCGGCATGACACAAGTTTCGCAATTGCATATACAAATTTGGAAAATTAATTCCATTAAGTGTCTTGCAGAGGCTCTCTTTAGCGGTAATTGCTGGCCCCAGGGCCAACTCTCTTCATAAAATATTATCTTTAAAGCGGGCTACATGTTTAGCTTGTCTGCCGAGTTCCGAAAAAGGCGACGCGAACGCAAAGACGCG
Organism: Chirona hameri; assembly: GCA_036785665.1. Classification (NCBI taxonomy): domain Eukaryota; kingdom Metazoa; phylum Arthropoda; class Thecostraca; order Balanomorpha; family Balanidae; genus Chirona; species Chirona hameri. The sequence continues at coordinate 2,289 of JAXIVJ010001845.1, read as the reverse complement.
GACTTCGGCAACCGGAAGCTGTTCCAGCGGTGCCCAACTTGTTGGCCCGAAGAGCTAATAGTGGGGACCAGGCCAGGACTATCTCCCCAAGCCATCTCCCCCAGGCTCCTCCAGATCCACAGGGACCATTTATGCGCGGAAATGTCGGTCTGCCTCTTGCTACTTTGAAACCATTTGCACTGTTACCAGTTGTTTGTTACAGTTCGGTACATAGGTATGTATACAGACTACAGTTATTATTATCATATGTACTATTGAGCGCAGACTGCCACCGGCCATCGTGATTTACTATCCGAGGCTAATGTATATGAAAAACTACCTTCATTTCAACATTTTGCATCATACCGAGATGTGCAACCAGGAAAAGGGGTTACCTGAGGCTTGGCTCCACTCACGGTCTGGTTCCAATATTAAAAATGCGTTTTCCACGACCTAAAATTAAAATGTTCACGCCGCTTCGCGGCGTCACATCAGTGGCCATCGTCATAACGAAGCCATCGTCATCGTCTTCGTTTCGTCGTAACGCTGAATTGAATGAATAACATTTTTAGCTTATTATCCTCTACAAGGCTAAGAAGCTAAAAATGCCTATGTTTCTGGGTTTTATCAGGCAAAATAAGTTCGCTAAATAACAAGTACCTACTATAACATGCAAATCCACATTAGAAATGTTGCAAAGGCTTAAATACACGCATAACAAATTGGGGTACATTTTTTTGTCGTCATTTCAGCCGACCCCCCACTCAAAAATTATCGGCGACGCCCCTGGGTACAGCTGACAATTGACATAGTTTTTATCAGTGTAAGGCAATGTCGGAACAATACAAACTGCAAGCTGACATCTTTCCTTTTTCGATATCCCAAAAGGTCGAAAACCTAAAAAAAGGGAAAAAATCGAAATCGTGTGGTTGCAAAATAAAGTGGCCCAAATCCGGGAAGAAATTCGAAATTGGGGGTAGGTAAGGTCCGCTAAAAAACGGTTTGCCCCCCCCCCCCCCCAAAAAAAAAAACGGCCGGCTGGATCCGCCCTTGTGCCAGGGAGCATGCGCAGACCAATAACGCACACCATACAATTAATAATTTACGACCTTCTGTCCTGAATTGGCGCGATGGAGGACCATTTTTTTTAAAGAAAAAAAGAAACTATTACAAAATATAATAAAATCGTGTTCTGAAAAATGTTCCGAAGGTGAACTATTTCCTTTAACCCTCGCCCTACGGGGGGGGGGGGGGGCTGATAGCCCCTCCTTATGTTGTTCTTGAATAACTTTTTACACGTGCGGCGCATCTTACTGAAATTTTCAGTAGCTGAATTTACAACAATTATACGTATCCTATCAAAATTTGAAGTGTATACGACTATTAGATCGTGACTTATGACCTTTTCGTCAAGGTCATGTCAGACCCCAAAGAGCCATTGACATGACCCCAAAGGTCCCAGTTGACCTACACTCAGAAACAAGCGAGACCGAAGAGGGGTCTCCGAGGCAAGAAAAGATTCTCAAAAAAGAGCCACACTTTTGAAACCCTTTTCAAAACATAGATAAGATTCTTTTGCGAGACCTTTCTAAATAAAGAACCTCTAGGGGTTTCAAAGGATATATTTTATGTTCTTTGAGAACCCATGCCGAGACCCAAGATGGGTCTCTGAGGCAAGAAAAGGGTCTCAACAAAGAACCACATATTTGAAACCTTTTCCAAACACGGTAAAGGTTCTTTTCAGAGACCTAACGGGGATCTCTGAGGCAAGAAAAAGGTCTCAGCGAAGAGCCACATTTTTGAAACCTTTTCCAAACACAGATAAAGGTTCTTTGAGGAGACCTAACAGGGATCTCTGAGGAAAGAATAAGGTCTCAGCAAAGAGCCACACTTTTGAAACCCTTTCGAACCACAGCAAAAGATTCTTTTGAGAAACCTTTTTATTGCATACATGCATTTCATGTGTCACGAGTTGAGGGTAGCCCGTGAAGTAAGAACCAGTGGCGCGCTATCACAGCTCCAGTCTGCGATCGTTGAGGGCGAGCGGCGCGCTGCCGCCGCTCCAGCCCGTGAACGTAAGAACCAGCAACGCGCTATCACAGCTCCCGTCTGCGATCGTTGAGGGCGAGCGGCGCGCTGCCGCCGCTCCAGCCCGTGAACGTAAGAACCAGCAACGCGCTATCACAGCTCCCGTCTGCGATCGTTGAGGGCGAGCGGCGCGCAGCCGCCGCTCCAGCCCGTGAACGTACGAACCATCGGCAGGCTATCACAGCTCCCATCTACGGGCGTGTGCCGAATCAAGCAACGGTA
>JAXIVJ010001844.1:52500-125007 GCA_036785665.1 Chirona hameri | reverse complement strand
GGTCTATAGCTCAATAATGACGTCATTGGCCCCAATCTAAAAACCTAATTTGTATAAAGTTAAGTGACTTCTCGAGTGAGAAAAAAAATATCACCATCGTTTTCAGCAACAGTTACTTCATATTTTCTACTAGAATCAGCGTATATTTGACAACTTCGGAAAGGTGAAACATTCTCTTTAAGTATGATTGGTCTGGGTTTTGTATTCGATATTTCAAAATATGCATTCGCCACTTTCCCTACTGCTACCAAAATGCTACCAAATAGAGGAAACACGAACGAGGCAAAAAATAACTATTTATTTCAGGGTGTGGTGTTTGTATATGTGTTCGTGAACAGTTCATGAACCTGTTTATGTTTGCTTGTTTGTTTGTTTGTTTACGGATTTAATGATCAAGATCATCTGTTCACGAAGATATGGCTGTTCGTGAACAGTTCACGACCGTTCATGAACTGTTCATGAACAAATATACCTACATATTTAGTTTGACTTCACATTTTGCTGTCCCATCTTCTATTATTTGTAGCACGCTCTCACAATTTGTAGGACATTACCAAAATGGTACTATTAATGTGGTTTTCGGCTTATGGAAAATAACAGCCAATCGTATTGCTTCGCATAATGTATAATGCCAATCGTCTAAGCATTAAATAATGATTGAGAAAACAAAAAGATACGTTTTCTAGGATGCATGTATTGTGAAACCCCATCACCAGGAGCGTCGAAACCAGGAGGACTGGGTAAAAAAAAATACATCCGTATTTTTCCGACTCAAACCGCTAGTGCATCGTATTTTTTCAGACTCAACCGCTAGGCCTTTGATCGTATGGGAGAGTGGGTAAGGCGCCAGGGTAGGTAGACGGCCACCCCCTCTGTAGGATAAACCACTAACGCTACGAACGGACACAATGAGGACTAGAATGCCCCTTTTCGCCCGCACGGCCCCCGTGAAGTCGGGTGAGTTTGCTCTCCGTACTTAATTCATAATTTCGATTTAAGTTTTGCATGTAACATCGGTATACATGAGAATCAATCCCATGTTCATTTTCACACTAAAAAGACGTCAGCAGGGGCGTCTCCAGGCTCTTGTTTGCGGGTCAATTGTGTTAGGTGTAGCCAATTCCTCCCCCACACGCTGTCCTAAGTGCGCCATTGCTTGGAACAGTGCATTCTACCCTATCTAAGATGAATATAAGTGCGTGAAAAGATGATGCGACGTAGAAAAGAACCATCGAAACGTGTGCTTGCTCCACCCTCAAATTAGCACGTTGATAACAAGGCGTGAGGCCGAATGCCGATGGTGCCCCCCCCCCCCCCGTTGTTTACCTGGATCCGCCTATGCCCAAGATATTACATTTCACAAATTATTGCAAATAATGCTCACATCTGACGCTCATATCGCCCCCAAACAAGCAAGAACAGGACATAATTGTTGATGCTTTATTTTTGCCGATTTTTTATCCAAGGCTATGACGGGAATATTTGCTGGTGCTTTGTTTCTCAGTGGTTGCATCCACGATTCCCGACTATACCCATACGTCAAGCTATAGCCCTTATACACTGAAAACATTTGCACCCGCGTAAAGCGAGTAAAACCCGCTGCCAGCGGGTACCCCTACCCACCACCTAATTTGACACCCAGCCAGCGGATGCGTTTTACCCGCAAACGGCGTGTTAGCTAACCGCAAATAGCGGTCAGCCAACTCGGACACAGCGGGTATTCAACCCGCAATAGGCGTGTTGTATCCGCCGTGTGCGAGTTATATACCCGTTATATGCGGGTATAGTTACCCGCTGACAGGGTGTCAAATTAGGTGTGGGTAGGGATATCCGCTGGCAGCGGGTTTATTCTCTGTTGTAGGGTGTTGGAACCCGCACAAAACGTGTATTTAACCCGCGCTGCACGTGTATACACGCCGTGTGCGGGTTAGATACCCGATGTATACGGGTATGGCTACTCGCTCAGCGAGTGTCAAATTAGGTGGTGGGTAGGTGTATCCGCTGGCAGCGGGTTTTACCCGCTGCCATAGGGTACTACAACCCGCGCAAAGCGTGTAGTTAACCCGCCATGCACGTGTATACACGCCGTGTGCGGGTTAGATACCCGATGTATACGGGTATGGCTACTCGCTCAGCGAGTGTCAAATTAGGTGGTGGGGAGGTATAATCCGCTGGCAGCGGGTTTTACCTGCTGCCATAGGGTACTACAACCCGCGCAAAGCGTGTATTTAACCCGTCATGCACGTGTATACACGCCGTGTGCGGGTTAGGATACCCGATGTATACGGGTATGGACTATGGCTACTCGCTCAGCGAGTGTCAAATTAGGTGGTGGGTAGGTATATCCGCTGGCAGCGGGTTTTACCCGCTGCCATAGGGTACTACAACCCGCGCAAAGCGTGTATTTAACCCGCCATGCACGTGTATATCCGCCATGTGCGGGTTAGATACCCGATGTATACGGGTGTGGCTTCTCGCTCAGCGAGTGTCAAATTAGGTGGTGCAGGGTAGGTATATCCGCTGGCAGCGGGTTTACCCGCTGACATAGGGTACTACAACCCGCGCAAAGCGTGTATTTAACCCGCCATGCACGTGTATACCCGCTGTGTGCGGGTTAGATACCCGATATATACGGGTATGGCTACTCGCTCAGCGAGTGTCAAATTAGGTGGTGGGTAGGTATATCCGCTGGCAGCGGGTTTTACCCGCTGCCATAGGGTACTACAACCCGCGCAAAACGTGCATTTAACCCGCCATGCACGTGTATACACGCCGTGTGCGGGTTAAATACCCGATATTACCCAAATTTACCCAACATAACTTATAGTAACTATGCAAAAGAATGACATTCAGGGAAAAAGTTGGGCTGAGGCAGAAAGGTTGTTCATGGTTATATAAATTGCTATTGCTTAAGTTGGAAGTGAGCGTTAAAAAGGTGACAGAAGTATTATATATGGTACTCTAAATTGAAATGCATCACAGCTTAGTGAAATGCAAGTGGAAAGACCGATATAGCAATCATAGGGCCATCATAGGTTACCGCAACAACAAACAAGAGTTTTCAATCAGGGATGCATGCAAAACGCAAGTGGCCGCTGCCCGACCCGCGTCACGTTTATCCACACCTAACGCAACTCGACTCGTGGGCCGGATTTGGGTGGCCTCACTTCTCCCCGGCCTAATCCTGACCTCGGGCTGGGTTTGTTAGTGCCGTGTGCAGACGTAGTAATCAGCTGACTTCGTCAGAGAGGAGGGTCGTATATCAGAGGCGATGCCAAGATCCTGGCAGGTTGCCCCGCCGCAAAGCGGCAGAAAACAGTTTTTTGCTAATATTTCAAAAAATCCCTGATATTTATAATTGCACCCTTAGCTTGAAATGAAGCTCTCAGCAATGCGCTTCTAATGAATGTGGTTTAATTTCTTCATTCTTAGAACTAACCAAATAAAACGGGAAAATGGACCGAACCTTAGTGTGTACCATTTCAACTGTGGGCCCAGTGCATACATACTGACGTGATGAATATGATGATTACCTAAGTGAATAATACATATGAAGTGGTTTTGACGATCAGTATTTCTAAGCACATGATCGCTACATACATACATGCATACATACATACATACATACATACATACATACATACATACATACATACATACATACATACATACATACATACATACATACATACATACATACATACATACATACATACATACATACATACATACATACATACATACATACATACATACATACATACATACATACATACATACATACATACATACATACATACATACATACATACATACATACATACATACACATATATGGAATCATGCAAACAGACGTATGTACCACATACAAACGTGCAGACGCACGCCCAGGGACAACCATGCACGTGAAGCCGGGGGCAAATAGGATACAACGCACGAGGGAGGTATGACGATAGCAGCATGGTGGAACCTGACAGCGGGGAATAATGAACAAGATTGCGAGGAGGCCTAGACAATATGCGGTCGCGGCCTTGACCGTATATGCCTGCCGACACGGTCCGCTGCACTGACGGGTGATGGGGTAAAAGGGGATGGAGGTGAATGGGAATTCAACTAAGAGGAGATCATTTTAACAAGCGATAGCAAAGTTTTCAGATGTATGGACCGGTTTCGGTAGGGGTAGTTAGTTCAGAGGGAGAAAGCTGTGTTTCCAGGATAATTGGTCCGTTAGATGATGATGGGATTTGTTTTGCCAGAGGGTCCATTCTGCGATGCCAAGAAGTGAGCTGGATCGCGCGCAATAAGTCGCGAAATACTGGCGGGTACTCGGACGAGCCCGGTAATGCCAGGTCCTGGGAAACCCTGGTCCTGCCAGGTCCTGGGAGGGCCGAAATGGCCGTCCGCCTCGTGTAAATGCCCTTAGGAGGATTCAGGGTGGTGAGGTGGCGACGTGGCGTGGATTGACGATGGAGCACCACGGGGCGCAGAACGCCCAAACGCTCCAATCGCCCGGCGAATAAAATCCTTCGTGAAAACGGCTATTGAGCCACCGTGCCTGCTGCTCGCTGTTTTGCTAATGAGTCCTGTGTTCTGTGTGCTGCTGGTGGTTGCTGACTTGTGTGTGGTGTCTGTGTTTGCAGCAAGTGGCCATGTCTATCGGTCTGCCCCCGACTCCGGAGAAGGACCCTCCTCTGAAGGCCAGTCAGCTGGCTGTACTGGACACGGCCCGACCTCACGGCCACCCCGTCCAGGTGAGAGGGAGGGAGGGAGGGAGACCCTCCTCTGAAGGCCAGTCAGCTGGCTGTAATGGACACGGCCAGACCTCACGGCCACCCCGTCCAGGTGAGAGGGAGGGAGGGAGGGAGACCCTCCTCTGAAGGCCAGTCAGCTGGCTGTACTGGACACGGTGCAACCTCGCGGCCACCCCGTCCAGGTAAGGGTGAGGGAGGGAGGGAGACCCTCCTCTGAAGGCCAGTCAGCTGACTGTAATGGACACGGCCAGACCTCACGGCCACCCCGTCCAGGTGAGAGGGAGGGAGGGAGGGAGACCCTCCTCTGAAGGCCAGTCAGCTGGCTGTAATGGACATGGTCAGACCTCACGGCCACCCCGTCCAGGTGAGAGGGAGGGAGGGAGGGAGACCCTCCTCTGAAGGCCAGTCAGCTGGCTGTACTGGACACGGTGCAACCTCGCGGCCACCCCGTCCAGGTAAGGGTGAGGGAGGGAGGGAGACCCTCCTCTGAAGGCCAGTCAGCTGACTGTAATGGACACGGCCAGACTTCACGGCCACCCCGTCCAGGTGAGAGGGAGGGAGGGGAGGAGAGAGACCCTGCTCTGAAGGCCAGTCAGCTGGCTGTACTGGACACGGTGCAACCTCACGGCCACCCCGTCCAGGTAAGGGTGAGGGGAGGAGAGAGTAAGGAGATAGGAGCTGGGAGGAGCGGGAGGGACGGAGGCAGGCAGGGTAGAGGGAATGAGAGACAGGAAGGTGGAGAGTGGATTAGGGCAGGGAGGAAAGAGGAGAGGGAGGGCCGCAGGGAAGGAACTGCCGGGATGGATTTTAACCTTTTTTCTTGGTGGCGGATTACAAAAAGAATACTTAAAGGCCCATAAAAGTATGGCCCATAAACTCAAGTACGCCGATTTTGACCTTTGACCTGAATAGGTCACCTTTAACCCGCGAGTCACTGGGGGGGGGGGGGCTTTTTTTAGCCCCCCCCCCCCCACTTTGGAATATTAAGAATATCTCAACAACTAATGCAGATATCGACGCCAAACATTCAGTACCTTCCGGGCATGATTTTTACACCTTTTGTGCAAAATAAAAGCAATTTTGTTAGATATTTTTCGAGTTATAGTGAATTTAGTGACGTTACTAAACACGATTTTGACACAAAAATCAGCTATACTTTGCCAGGCCGTACAAATGCCACATTTGAAGCAAAATGCAATCCAAAAACGTTAAAAGGTATAAAATCGCAAGGCCTACGAATAGCTATCTCGAAATTGCTCAAATTTGGGTTTTTGACCCCCAAAAAAAAGTTTTTTAAATGCCCCAAAAATAAAAAATTCAAAGATATTAAAAAACGGAATATATGTCAGATAACGAAATATGGGCAACTACCATACCAAATTTCAAAATTATATCATCTTTTTTGACTGACATGGCATATAAAGTATGGGTAAATCATAACGTCATATTTTGAAATTGCGTTTTTGGCCTTTATTGACCAGATAAAGACAAATACATTCCAGCACCGTATTTGTTAGATAAAACTGATATAGAAACATGTTTTTTTCATTTCTATTTATCAATTTCAAATTTTGACCTTCAGTGACCTGAACTTGACCTGAACTTCACACTAACTTCACGTGAATGAAGTCAGGTTGTTAAATTGACTATCACTATCGAATTCTACGCGTAAAACCATCCATAAAACATGTGCTGCATGACTTTCGTAGATATTTTGTGTGTAGTGACCTTTTGTGACCTGTCTTTTAATAATTAATTAGTTGAAATTGGTTAAGTGGTTTGGGAGATAATCATGTTTTGATGACGTCATGTTGGTAAAAAAAAACGAGAAATATTTGAAAAATCGTAGAAAACAGAGTTGTAAAGCAAATTGCAAACGCAATTCACCAAACATACATAATCTCTTTAAAATGGCAATCTCAGATGTTCAAAATTTTGGGTTTTTGACCCCTAAAATAAATAAAAGAAGGTTGTGGAAAAATCCCCACAAAATCAAAATTTTCAAAGATCTTAGAAAAACCGGAATATATGTGAGAGAGAAAAAAAACCGGAATATATGTGTATGGACAATACCCATACCAAATTTCAAAGCAATATCTTCATTTTTGACTGAGTGATGGCTCCCTAAGTGTAAGAAACTGATGACGTCATTTTTAAATTAACTTTTTAAACTTCTTTTTGCAAGATACGAACAAATAATTACCTTTTCTGTGTTTCTGAGCCACAACTGGTCTGGGAACATGCCTTTTTATTTACATTTACCAATTTCTAATTTTGAGGTTTTCTGAATAGCAAAATCGCTGTTCTGAACGTGGTAAATCCGAGGTCATTCACTTGACCTGGAAGGTCACCCGTTGACCTGGAACCTAAAAATCGCATACTGTTAGATTCCTCTCATGACAGGCAACATGCTGGTTATTACCGCATTGCTCTAAGTTGCTTGGTTTGGAAGTTAACAGAGGGGGGGCTGTCAGGTAGGGCGAAGGTGAAAAAAAGCTCCCGAAGGGCGAGGGTTAACTTCCGTTACTTTATAATCAAGTTCATTACTCCGTTACTCCTTTAATTTTGTGTTAAGATAATGGGCCGGTGTGAAAAGGACGGGCACCGCTACGGCACTTCTAATCAAGCTAGAGTCGTGAATCAAAATACAGCACATTTCACGTCTTTAGAGGAATGCATTTCCATTAACTCTAGGTCCCTGTTGATCTTTGACCTGATGACCTGATTTGACCTTTGACCTTGATCTAATATAACTATTTGATATCCGCATTCATTCTTGTCCAACACAGACGCTTTTTGTTTACCCCCCCCCCCTGGTATCTTCAGAACCAACGATCGCAGTGGGAAGCGCAAGGCGGCATTCGAAAGCGCTCAATAAGATAAACCTAACACACACTTACAAATTGCAAAGTAAGGTCATATGTCAGGTCACGGTCAAGTCAAACGTCAAAATCGAGGTATTTGAGTTTATGGACAATACTTCCCATCCTTGGCCTTCGATTGCGCCTATATTCACCCACAGTGCTGTCAAAGGTATGATACATATCCCACATGAGCTAAAGTGAGATTTCTGGAAAATATCAAGGTCAAGGTCAGGTCCCAAAAGGTCACTACACACAAAATATCTACGAAAGTCATGCAGCACATGTTTTATGTATGCTTTTACGCGTATAATTCGATAGTGATAGTCATATTACCACCTGACTTCATTTACGTGAAGTTGGTGTCAAGTTCAGGTCAAGTTCAGGTCACTGAAGGTCAAAATTTGAAATTTATAAATATAAATGAAAAAGGCATGTTTCTATATCAATTTTATCTTAAAAGAATACAGTGCTGGCATTCATTTGTCGGTATATGGTCAATAAAAGCAAAAAAACGCAATTTCAAAACATGACGTCATGATTTACCAATACTTTATAAGCCATGTCAGTTAAAAAAGATATCATTTTGAAATTTGGTATGGTAGTTGCCCATATGTCGTTATCTGACATATATTCCGTTTTTTTATATGTTTGAAAAAATTGATTTTGTGGGCTTTTAATTTTTTATTTATTTTTGGGGTCAAAAACCAAAATATTCGAATTTCCGAGATAGCTGGCTTGTAGCCCTTGCAATTTGCCACCTTTCAGCGTTTTTCGATTGCATTTTGCTTCAAATGTGGCATTTGTACGGCCTGGCAAAGTTTAGCTGATTTTTGTGTCACCATTGTGTTTACGTTACTAAATTCACTATATCTTGGAAAATTTCGCACGAAATTGCTTAATTTTTGCATAAAAGATGTAAAATAATGCCCGGAAAGGTACTGGAAGTTTATCGTCGATATCTGCATTAGTTGTTGAGATATTCCTAATATTCCTAAGGGAGGGGGGAAGGGTAAAAAAAAACAGTGACTCGCGGGTTAAAATCCACGGGAGTCCAAAACGTTATCTTAGGTATCTTAGGTCATCTGAGGTCAGTAACCTCCGTTGACCTCTGTAAGAAAATGACCCCAGTGGAACATATTATTATGTAAAATGGATGCAAAATTTGAAATCAATGTCACAAAACGCCCTAGAAACTGCCAGAGTCCAACAAAGTCATATCAGGTAATCGGAGGTCATGATCTCAGTGGAAACCATACATGTCACCTGTTTACAACCTGTTCATATGTTCCTGGACAACAAGCACTGTTCACGTTTGTGCACAAGTTACAAGCATCGATACTACAGGACGCCAGTTGCGTCTGACATGACCTTGATAAACAGGTAATAGGTCACGGGTCATTGGCAGTAGAGGTTTGCAATTTTCAGAGTACGTGCCAAATTGTTATAAAGTAGGATACGGAACGTTGCATCGCAATCGGTTAATAAATACGGGAGTAATTCCCGAAAACTGTGGGGGTGGGGTGGCATCCACCCCCTCCCCTGGCCAGGCGCGTAGCCAGGATTTCTATCGGGGGGGGGGGGGGGCACGTGAGTGGCGGATCAAATTTCGTTCCGTTTCGTTAGCAATAAGTTGTTGACCTGGGGAGGGGGGGGGGGGGTATCGGGTCGCAGAATCACATTTTATCTAGTGTTAACTGGTTTCCTCAGGGGGGGGAAGAGAGGGGGGCATGGCCCCGCGCCCCTCCCTTGGCTACGTCCCTGGCACTGGCGAGTTTTTCCCCTCGCCAGGCAGGAGGGGGGGATGCCACCCCCTAGGTTTTTCGGAAATAAATCGCGTAAATATCAACCGATTGCTATGAAGCTTTCAGTACCCTACTTTTGAACAATTTGACACATACTCTGATACAACGATTGTACATAATCATATGTTCCACTGGGGTCATACCCTTCCACAGTCAACCGAAGTTACTGACCTCAGATGACCTGACATGACCTTTTTGGAATTCGGCAGTTCCTAGGACATTTTATGACGCTGTTTTCAAATTTGGCGCCCATTAAGCATAATCATATGCTCATTCACGATTCTAGCTCGATTAACCCTATTCCCTGCGGGGGCAGATTCTGCCCCCGGTGTTTTTTTTTACTTGCCGCTTCTAAACCGTTAGGCCTAGCGTCCTGAAACTGTGTGACTTTTCTCGAAATTGAATGACACGTGTTGTTAAAATTTTGGGAAAATCGGTCCAGCAGAGGCGGTGTCAGGCTCCTGTTTTGGGGAGGGTGTTACGAATGCGGTTTTGCGGCGCATACTTCCTTCGTGGGTTGCAGTGCAATAAATCCGTTCGAAGCAATTTCAATGCAATATGCATCATAGATACTGGGATTGTACATGTTTTTGGGGCAGAGACGCACTCAGGAAAAAATTGGAGGCGATACCCTCCCTTAAATTAGGTCGAAATTCAAATTAGTAAGATGATAAAAGCGTTACGCGCATATTGCCCCCCCCCCCCCCATGTTGTTTTCCTGGATCCGCCTATGCGCAATATATTAAATTTAACAAATTACAGCATGTCATGACGAATTGAATGGCGTTTTCCCCATCGAAATCGACTGAGCGGTTCTCGAGATCTCTGGGGGGGGTCAGAATCTGCCCCCCCCCCCCCCCGCCCCCGCAGGTTAACGTAATTTTGGCCGCCCGCAGGGAATAGGGTTAAATTCAATTTCTACGCATTTACAATTTGGAAGACTTTTAGGTCATTGACATTATATCAGAGGTCACCTAATGACCCAGGACCTTAAAATCGGGTGTCAATGGCTTCCTCTCGTCACAAGCAATATGTTCGTTTTGTCATCAAAGCTCTAGCTCAATTAGGGGCGAAACGTCAGGGGCGGGGTCGTACCCTCTTCCCCCCCCCCCCCTGCACCGTCACGCAGTAATCGGACGCTGCACGGGTGAAGGTTAAACTAAAGTAGCGGATTAACGGACTAAAGTAACTTCCGTTACATTCGTCGCAAAGCAACGGAGTAACGAGTAACGGAACTATTTTTTATGAGTAACAGAGTAACGAGTAACGGAACTACTTTTATGAGTAACGGAGTAACGAGTACGGAACTACATTTTTTTAGTAACGATGTCTACCACTGGTTATACGTATTAGCCTGGTATGAGCCCTGGTGTATGTAGTGCTGGTTATACTTATTGCCTGCTTTGTGTAGTGCTGGTTATAATCCGATATTGTGTGAGGGGTGTGTAGGTGCTTGGTAGTTGGCGATTTCCAGGGTGAATCAGGGTCGGTATGTACATACTTGGTATCATAAAACACATCCTTTCCACATTCATTCCCATTTTATTAGCTCACGGTCAGTGAACTAGGCAACGTTCACATCTCATCCACCTTTGATATAGTTTATGTTGAGGATGCCATGTCTTCACTTGTGAATCTGCCTGTCTGGTGCAGTTGGTCTGCTTGTCTGGTGCAGTTGGAAGGCTGCTCTGGTGGTCTGATACTCTGGTAACAAGGGTTGAGTTGTTCCACTTCACAATTCTCAGTCAAACCTGTAAACAATACAGTAGATGCCCGCCTGGGGTCCAGTTCAGAATGGGCCCTCAAGAGGTCAGAGAGGAGGCCAACTGGACGCCAGAATAGCCCCTGAAGGCTAAAGCGAGTCCTCTCGAGGCCAAAGTGGGCCCTCTGGAGGTCGGAGAGGGCCCTCTGGAGGTTGGAGAGGGCCCTCTGGGGTCACAGCGGGCCCCTTGTAGGCCGGAGTGGGACCTCTGGAGGTCAGAAGGGGTCAAAGGTATCCCGAGGGCCCTATGAAAGCCGGAGAGGGCCCCCTGAAGGCCAGAGTGGGCTCTCTGCAGGCCAGAATGGGCCCTCTGGAGTTCAGAGAAGGCTCTCTGGAAGCCAGAGGGGGCCCACTGGAGGCCAGAGTTGGCCTTCTAGAGGCAGGAATGGGCCCTCTGAAGGCCAGAGTGGGTCATATGAAGGCCAAAGTGGGCCCTCTGGACGGCAGGGGCCCTCTGGAGGTCAGGGACCCTCTGGAGGTCAGAGTTAGCCCTCTGGAGGTAGGAATGGGCTCTCTGGAGGTGGAGGCCACATGGGGCCCTCTGGAGGTGTCGGAGTGGGCCCTCTGGAGGCCGAAATGGGCCATCTGGAGGTCAGAGTGGGCCGTTTGAAAGCGAGAATGGCCGTCGTGATGCCAGAGGGGATCCTCTGGAGGTAAGAATCGGCCCTCTGAAAGCGAGAATGACCATCCTAAAGCCAGAAGGGCCCTCTGAAGGTCAGGGTGGGCCCTCTGGAGGCCAGAGATGGGACTCTGAAAGCCAAAGGAGCCCTCTGAAGGCAAAGGGTCCTCTGGAGGACAAAGGGCCCTCTAAAAGCCAGAGTGGGCCTTCACATGTCAGAATGGGCTTCTCTTTGTCAGAATGGGCTCTCTGGAAGCCAGAGATGGCCCACTGGAGGTCAGAGTTGGCGCTCTGGAGGCTGAAGTGGGCCCTCTGGAGGTGGAGGCAGCAGTGTGCCCTCTGGATGTAGAGGTCGGAGTGTGCCCTCTGGAGGCCAGAGAAGGCTCTCTGGAAGCTGGAGGAGCCCTTTGGAGGTTACCGTCAGCATGGACCTTCCGAAAGCGAGTGTGGCCGTCGTGAAGCCAGAGGGGCCCTCTGGTGGTCAGAGTTGGTGTTATGGAGGCAGGAGTGCACCATCTGGAGGTGGAAGCTGGAGAACTCCCTCTAAAGGCCAGAGTGGGCCGTCTGAAGGTCAGAGTGGGTCCCCAGGTAGCCAGAGGAGGTCCACTAGTATCCAGAGGGGCCTTCTGGTAGCCATTAGCCAGGGGCCCTCCAGAGGTCAGAGTGGGTCCTCCGGAAGTCAGAGTGGGCCCTCCGAAGGGCAGACTGGGCTCTCTGGAGGTCACAGCGGGCCATATGGAGGTCAGATGGGCCCTATGGATGTCAGAGTGGTCCCTCTAGAGGCAGGAGTGTGCCTCCCGAGGTCAGTGTGGGCTCCCTGGAGGCCACTTGGGGCCCTCTGGAAGCCAGAGTTGGAACTATGGAGGTCAGAGTGGGCGGGAGGTCAGAGTGGGCCCTCTGGAGGTCAGATGGGCCCAATGGAGTTCAGAGTGGAATCTCTGAAAAATGCCCTCTCAAACCAGCAAAAGTCCCTGTCGTCGCTTGACGGCCATTGTAGGCCGACTGAGGGCCCTTTTAAGCCAAGAAAGGGACTTACAGACCGTCATAAGGCTCATAGACGCCTGATAACGACCCATCAGGCATAGCAACACCCTCTCAGGCTGAGCAAGGACACTTTTAGGTCAACCAGCGGTCCTTTTAAAGACGTTGAGGGCCCAATCGAAGTCACTTCGGTCATGTTTTGGCTCAGGTCAAAATTGAGGTCAGCGGAGGTCACCAAAAGTGAAATTTGCTAACTTTAGGGCCTAGCTCCAGGAACTCCAAATATCTTAGGCACTATGATAGCTAGGAAGAAACACAAAATCAAATTTGAGCTCATGTTAACAGTTTATGCTTTAGAGGTCACCAAATGTCATGCTGGCATTTTCTTCCAATAAGTTTTTCGTACACTACGTTTTACCTAATGAAGATATAGGGCAATAATTTCAACGTCATCGCCATCGTGTTGCGTCAAGTTTTTTTACCAATTTGTTTATTTATTGACAATGAGCAACAGGCATTCACCCAATTACAGCTCAAGTCGAGTAATTAAAACACGCGACGACACGACAGCAACAGACACACGCACACAGTTGAAAACAGACGAGGCAAATATGATAACGAAAATGTGATACTAAAATAGAACAAAAGTTCATAAAACAGTAAATATGAATACGTTAAAAATAAACATAGGTGAACAATAGTTCACAGGCATGCTTTGAGGCTACGCAGACCTAAGAAAACGCTTGTAAAAGAACACATAAGATCGGTAAATGAGAAAACTCCAGCAGTAAAATAAGAGTAATAAAACTCGCATGCTCACATCACACACGCCCACACACAATCCCAACTCATCGCCACCAGTGTTGTGCAGCCTATACCGCCATACTCTTGACATATGAAGTTCAAAATTTGACCTCAGGTCAAGGTTATGTGTGGACCCAGTAGGTAATGTTGCATATGGGGAGACACATCTCAGGAAGACACACACAGTAATGTGAGTTGCACGTCTCTATATTCATTATATAAAGAGGTATTGGCAACAAAGTGCTAGTGACCTCAAATGTCCTCAGCTGACCTTGCATAGGTCACTGAGCAACAGTTGCACCTGGGTCAAGAGTGAGCTAAAATGAGATGATTTTGCCAAAATTGGCCTGTATTGCATATCCTCTGAATATGAAGCATTTATTTATTTTCCCATTGACTTGTAATGGGTAGGTCACGAAATTCACCTGCCCTTTGGTCACCGATATACAAAATATCCGAGCTAAACGCATTGCCGATACCTATGCTGTGATTAACTTCTCTGAGTTTCAAATCGTTCGATCAACCCCCGTGACTTTGGCACAACCGCAACTATTTTTGAAGGTAAGATCACTCGACGTACCCTGATGACCTGACCTGAGATGACCCGAGGTAAAAAAACAACACAATATGTGGATAATTGATGCCCGAAGACATATGCTTAATTTGGTGGCGCTGTACGCCGCTGTTTTCCCCTCTATTCCCGAAAAACCTCAGAGATAGTCAAAATGGCCCACACCAGGGCGAAGGTTAATCGGTGGCAGCGTTTTGGCTTAGAAGAAAGCCTTTCATCGTGACCTCACGGGAATGCCGGTGGCGATAACTCAGTAACTGTTCCATCAAGGGAGCTGAAACTTGACATATACGTGATTCAGCGCCCTATACACCCACATACGCGTAGAAACAGAGGGGAACAGAGGGGGAAAACAGAGAGAAACAGCGAGAAACAGAGAAACAGAGAACACTTTCGTTCATTTTTTTGCTAATATTTGTTTTATTTTTGTCGGTGATTTTATTGTATGGCAAAAGGTTCGCCAAGACTGGAAGAGCACGAATCTGCAAATAAATATTGTATTATCTCAATACGAGATTGAAGTTTGGTTTCTCTCAATACGAGATCAAAATTTCACTGCCCCCCCCCCCCGCCCCTCCCCACTCTCTCTCACACACACACACACACACACACACACACACACACACACACACACACACACACACACACACACACGCACACGCACACGCACACGCACACGCACACGCACACGCACACGCACACGCACACGCACACGCACACGCACACGCACACGCACACGCACACGCACACGCACACGCACACGCACACGCACACGCACACGCACACGCAGCCGCACACGCACACGCACACGCACACGCACACGCACACGCACACGCACACGCACACGCACACGCACACGCACACGCACACGCACACGCACACGCACACGCACACGCACACGCACACGCACACGCACACGCACACGCACACGCACACGCCCACGCCCACTCCCACGCCCACGCCCACGCCCACGCCCACGCCCACGCCCACGCCCACGCCCACGCCCACGCACACGCCCACGCCCACGCACACGCACACGCACACGCACACGCACACGCACACGCACACGCACACACACACACACACACACACACACACACACACACACACACACACACACACACACACACACACACACACACTTCGTGACGTTCCTACGTTTCTTAATACCCATGACAACGAATTTTCATCGAAACCTGAAATGCAGTGTGTTTTGGCCCTGCCGATCTGTTCTTGAATACTCAATGCCTGAAAATACCCTCTCAGACCGTCTGAAGGCCGCTTTCAGACCGACATCTCTGTATGCGAACGATGCGGACATTGTACAATATGCGGATGACACCCAGGTTCTGATCTCTGGGAGGCCTGGCGATGTTGGTTCCCTTGTAACTTCAATGGAGCAAACTCTTCTACGGCTTTCCCGATGGTTTGGCAAAAATGGCCTAAAAATTCACGCAGAGAAAACACAGCTTATAGTTCTCGGCTCTCGTCAAAACGTTCAGCGGCTCCCGGCCGTCAGCATCAATTTCATGGGAACCACTATCGTCGGTTCTCCCACTGTGCGGAATCTGGGTGTCGTGTTTGATCAAAGAATGACGTTCTCGGCTCACATCGATGACTTAGTACGACGATGTACCGGTACACTGTGTGGCCTCAGCCACAGTCGTCATTGCCTGCCACAACCCACTGTGATCCGACTTGTCGAAGGGCTGGTGATTTCCCTGATACGCTACTGTGTTACCGTCTACGGAGCTACCAACAAAACTCAGCTATGTCGCCTTCAGCGAATACTTAACTTTGGAGCTCGAGTCATCTCCGGTCGCAGAAAATACGACCACATCAGTGGCGTGCTACGGGAGTTTAAATGGCTCACAGCCGAGAATATGTTCTTGCATCACGGCCTCACACTTCTGAACAAGATCCGGTGTATATTTGAGCCAGAGACACTTGCCCATGGTCTTATCACCAGACACGACATTCACCATCGCTCCACTAGGCAGTCGGATCAGCTTGTGACCCCTCAGATAAGATCTGAGTCTGGAAAGCGGAGGTTTTTATACTCTATCGTGACCAAATTCAACTGCCTGCCATGCATGCGTGATATGCAGCCCTCACTTTTCAAAGTCGAGGTGCGGAGATGGCTCTTAAGAAGTCAGTTTGGTGACGATGACTGATATGTCTTTACATAAATACTGTGACACAATGTGACATCGTGCGCCTGCCGTGAATGCCTGACTCCAGATTGTTCGCTGCTTATGCCTTTATGACTCGAGGTGCAGAATAGCCGTGTTTCACGGAGCTACCTCATGATGTGTATAAATAGACATAAGCCATAGGGTTTAAAAGCACTAAAAAGTTTAAAAACCAAGTGTCAGGTGTAAAAATATCCTTTCCATTCAGCGTAGGGCCCCTCGCACCGACCGAAGGCCATTTCAGACCAACCGAGGGCCGTTTTGCCAAGTTTCCCCCAACCCCCAAAGGCCAGGGCTGCGACCGCCCCTGCCCCCTGTGAACACGTGTTTGACACAGTACCCTGTGCCCCGCCCCTATCGCTGTCTCTCCAGGTGTTCAACACTGTGCCGCCAGTCTCCGAGCTC
The DNA here is from genome assembly GCA_036785665.1 of Chirona hameri. Taxonomy (NCBI): domain Eukaryota; kingdom Metazoa; phylum Arthropoda; class Thecostraca; order Balanomorpha; family Balanidae; genus Chirona; species Chirona hameri. Next base: position 108,256 of record JAXIVJ010001844.1, on the reverse strand, counting down.
TCTGACCTGAAGCCGTCCGCCGGAGAGCACCAGAAGCGGTACCAGGGCGGCGAGACCCCCGCCCTGCAGCTGCTGGCCGAGCGCGTCGCCTGGGAAGAGGCGGCCCTGAGCCGGGGGATCGTAATGCCGAACCAGTACTGCCCCGACCTGCTGGGGCCGCCGCGCAGCCTGTCGGCCTACCTACGGCATGGCTGCGTCTCCGTCCGACGGTGGGTGGTTCAGGGAGACATGGGATGGTGGGACGGATGGCTGCGTCTCCGTCCGACGGTGGGTGGTTCAGGGAGACATGAGATGGTGGGACGGATGGCTGCGTTTCCGTCCGACGGTGGGCGGTTCAGGGAGACATGGGATGGTGGGACGGATGGCTGCGTCTCCATCCGACGGTGGGTGGTTCAGGGAGACATGGGATGGTGGCACGGATGGCTGCGTCTCCGTCCGACGGTGGGTGGTTCAGGGAGACATGGGATGGTGGGACGGATGGCTGCGTCTCCGTCCGACGGTGGGTGGTTCAGGGAGACATGGGATGGTGGGACGGATGGCTGCGTCTCCGTCCCACGGTGGGTGGTTCAGGGAGACATGGGATGGTGGGACGGATGGCTGCGTCTCCGTCCGACGGTGGGTGGTTCAGGGAGACATGGGATGGTGGGACGGATGGCTGCGTCTCCGTTCGACGGTGGGTGGTTCAGGGAGACATGGGATGGTGGCACGGATGGCTGCGTCTCCGTCCGACGGTGGGTGGTTCAGGGAGACATGGGATGGTGGGACGGATGGCTGCGTCTCCGTCCGACGGTGGGTGGTTCAGGGAGACATGGGATGGTGGGACGGATGGCTGCGTCTCCGTCCGACGGTGGGTGGTTCAGGGAGACATGGGATGGTGGGACGGATGGCTGCGTCTCCGTCCGACGGTGGGTGGTTCAGGGAGACATGGGATGGTGGGACGGATGGCTGCGTCTCCGTCCGACGGTGGGTGGTTCAGGGAGACATGGGATGGTGGGACGGATGGCTGCGTCTCCGTCCGACGGTGGGTGGTTCAGGGAGACCTGGGATGGTGGGACGGATGGCTGCGTCTCCGTCCGACGGTGGGTGTTCAGGGAGACATGGGATGGTGGCACGGATGGCTGCGTCTCCGTCCGACGGTGGGTGGTTCAGGGAGACATGGGATGGTGGGACGGATGGCTGCGTCTCCGTCCGACGGTAGGTGGTTCAGGGAGACATGGGATGGTGGGACGGATGGCTGCGTCTCCGTCCGACGGTGGGTGGTTCAGGGAGACATGGGATGGTGGGACGGATGGCTGCGTCTCCGTCCGACGGTGGGTGGTTCAGGGAGACATGGTTCAGGGAGATATGGGATGGTGGGACGGATGGCTGCGTCTCCGTCCGACGTTCAGGGAGACATGGGATGGTGGGACGGATGGCTGCGTCTCCGTCCGACGGTGGGTGGTTCAGGGAGACATGGTTCAGGGAGACATGGGATGGTGGGACGGAAATACGAGACGCGAATGTTAAACAGAGACACGGGTCAAAGACACGGGACGGAGACATAGGGCGGAGACATGGGACGGATACATGGGACGGATACATGGGATGGAGACATGGGACGGAGACATGGGATGGAGGCGTGGGACGGAGACACGGATGGGCGGTGGGACGGATACACTAGTGACGCACGCACCCATGCACGCCAGTGTTCGTCACGGGCCCACCAACCCCCAGCCCAGCCCGGCCCAGGCCCATGAACACCAAGCCCAGGCCCCGACCAGGCCCGGTCAAATTCATAATATTGAGGCCCAGGCCCGGTCAAGCCCGTTCAGATTAAGCATATCATTATTTTCACAAAATTTGCAATCATTATCCTAGCATATTTACTTGTATACTATATATGTGAAACAATTAACCAACTATGCTAACCAAAAAACAAAAATCCACAGCCACAGCGACAGTGTGTTGCTGTGTAAGTGAACTGCTGGTTAAAATATTTTTGAGCTCTGACCTCAGCTTGTGCGACGCGCGCATTGCTTCCAAATTGTCAGGCCCAGGCCCATCCAGAGCCCAGTGATTTCCTTAAAGTTGAGGCCCGGCCGAGGCCCAGCCCAGGCCCAGTCCATGGCCCATAGGGCCAGCCCAGCCCATGGCAAACTATGATGCACGCACATGCTCGGTCCAGGCCATGCCCCCCAAAGGCCGATGAGTGGGTGGGGGTGGGGGTGGGGGTGGGGGGCAACATATATTTTGCCACCCCACCCCACCCTAAAGTCACTTGGGGCCCAGGTGGGCCCGAAGAACCTGCCTTGGCTCCAGTCAGAATGGGCCCTCTAGAGGTCAGAGAGGAGGCCAACTGGATGTCAGAATGGCCCCTGGAGGCTAAAGCGAGTCCTCTGGAGGCCAAAGTGGGCCCTCTGGAAATCCGAGAGGGTTCTCTGGACGCCAAAGTGGGCCCCCTGTAGGCCTGAGTTGGCCCTCTGAAAGTCAGAAGGGCCCAATGGTATTCCGATGGCCCCTGAAGGCCAAATGGGCCCTCTGAGGGCCAAATGGCCCCAATGAGGGCCTAAGGGCCCTATGAAAGCTAGAGTGGGCTCTCTGAAGGTCAGAATTGGCCCTCAGGAGTTCAGAGTGGTCCCTCTGGAAGCCACAGGGACCCACTGGAGGCCAGAGTGGGCCCTCTGGAAGCCAGAGTGGACCCTTTGAAGGACGAATTGGGCCCTTTGGAAGCCAGCGGCACTCTGCAGGTCATCATTGGCCCTCTGGAGGTGGAGGCAGCAGTGGGCCCTCTGGAGATAGAGGCCGGATTGGGCCCTCTGGAGGTCAGAGAAGGCCCTCTGGAGGCCACATTCAGGGGCCATCTGGAAGCTGGAGCGGCCCTCTGGAGGTTACCGTCAGTATGTACCCTCTGAAAGCGAGAGTGGCCGTCGTGAAGCCAGATGGGCCCTCTGGAGGTCAGAGTTGGCCTTATGGAGGCAGGAGTGAACCCTCTGGAGGTGGAAGCTAGAGAACTCCCTCTGAAGGCCAGCGTGGGCCGTCTGAAGGTCAGAGTGGGCCCCCAGGTAGCCAGAGGAGGTCCACTAAAATCCAGAGGGTCCCCATGGAAGCCAGGGGGCGCTCTGGAACCAGAGTGGGCCCACGGGAGGTCAGAGTGGGCCCTATGAATGTCAGAGTGGGCCCTCTAGAGGCAATAGTGGGCCTCATGAGGACAGTGTGGGCTCCCTGGGGGTCACATGGGCCCTCTCTGGAAGCCAGAGGTGGAACTGTGGAGATCAGAGTGGGCGGGAGGTCAGAGTGGGGTCCTCTGAAGGTCTTAGCGGAACCCATGGAGGTCAGATGGGCCCAATGTAGTTCAGAGTGGCTCTCTAAAAAACACTCTCAAACGAGCAAAAGGCCCTTTCGCCGCTTGACGGCCCTTGCGGGCCGCCCGAGGGCCCTTTTAAGCCTAGAAAGGGACTTACAGACCTCAGACACCTGATAACGACCCATCAGGCATAGCAAAACCCTCTCAGGCTGGACAAGGACCCTTTCAGGTCAGCTAACGGTCCTTTTAAAGACCTTGAGGGCCCAATCGAAGTAACTTTGATCATGTTTTGGTACAGGTCAATATTGTGGTCACCAGAGGTCATCAAAAGTTAAATTTTCCAACTTTAGGACTTAGTTCCATAAACTCCAACTATCTGGGGCACTATGATAGCTAGGAAGAAACGAAAACTCACATTTTAGCTCATGTTAACAGTTTAGGCTTCAGAGGTCACCAAATGTCTTGCTGGCATTTTCTTCCCAGAAGTTGTTCGTGTACATTGTTTTACCTAATGAAGATAGGGCAATAATTTAAACGCCATCGAGTTTGTATCGTCGAGGCACTTCGAACCTTATTCACGATGACTGGATTGGGTCAAGTTCAAAATTTGACCTCAGATCAAGGTCATTTGTGAACCCAGTAGGTAATGTTGCATATGGGGAGACGCATATCAGCAAGACAAACACAGTGCTGCGAGTTGCACGTCTCCATATTCATTATATAAAGAGTCATTGGCAAAAAAAGTGCTAGTGACCTCAGATGTCCTCAGCTGACCTTTCATAGGTTACTGAGCAACAGTTGCTGAGATAGCCATTATCTGAGATAGCCATTATCTTTGGCCGTTATTGAAATGTCGAAAATACTTAGGTCATTTCCCCAAAAACTTACCCGTTTTTAAGCAATTTAATTTCCCATTTGCAAAATTGGGTCTAGGCTAGTGCCGCCACCGCGCTGATTGGCTGACAACCACTTTTTCAGCCAATCCCACTTTGTCAGCCAATCAGCGGCGGTCTATTATAGCTCAATATCTATGTCGTCATTATCTTCCCGACGGCGTCATCAAAATTCTTGTAACAGCGTTGGTGCTCGCGCGGATCAGCCTTACAGTCTATGGGAATGGCACCCATAACAATTTCGACAGGATTCAAAAGATATTGAACTTTGCTGCCAGAGTCATCTTTGGACGACGTAAATTCGATCGTGTGGCTGATCTGCGTGAGAAACTCCGCTGGATGGCGCCCCGACAGATGGCAGAGGCTCGCACGCTTGCCTTGACCCACAAGGTACTGCGGCAGGGCGCGCCTGATTCGCTCGCGAGCTTGTTTGTCCGGTGTCGTGACGCACGAGAGAGGACCACCCGGCAGGACAGACTCCTGCGTCTCCCCAGACCGAAAACCGAGGCTGGGAAACGACGATTTGCCTATCATGCTCCAGCGTTGTACAACACACTGCCTGCCGGTGTCACCGAAATGACACAGCGATGCTTTGTTCGTGCTGTGGAGGCACATCTGACAACCGCTGGCGATACAGGACGTCGCTGAATGTGTTTGTGTGTGTGTGCGTGCGTGCGTGCGTGCGTGCGTGCGTGCGTGCGTGCGTATGTGCGTGTGTGCGTGTGTGCGTGTGTGCGTGTGTGCGTGTGTGCGTGTGTGCGTGTGTGCGTGTGTGCGTGTGTGCGTGTGTGCGTGTGTGCGTGTGTGCGTGTGTGCGTGTGTGCGTGTGTGCGTGTGTGCGTGTGTGCGTGTGTGCGTGTGTGCGTGTGTGCGTGTGTGCGTGTGTGCGTGTGTGCGTGTGTGCGTGTGTGCGTGTGTGCGTGTGTGCGTGTGTGCGTGTGTGCGTGTGTGCGTGTGTGCGTGTGTGCGTGTGTGCGTGTGTGCGTGTGTGCGTGTGTGCGTGTGTGTGTGTGTGTGTGGCATATGTCTCGTGTTTTGGACCTGCATGTTTCTATTCCTGTACCGTTTGACTCGGGGTGGTAATAGCCACGACTTATTGTGGATAACCCCACAATCGTAATACAATACAATACAATACAATACAATAATGACGTCATGATCCCAAATTTAAAACCATAATTTGTATAAAGTTAAGTGACTTTTCGAGAGAAAAATATCACAATCGTTTTCAGCAGCACTTACTTCATATTTTCGACAGCAACCAGCGTATATTTGACAATTTTAAGAAAGGTGAAACATTCCCTTTAATTAAGCAAAAATTGTTTTTTAGCTCTTTGCGTTGGTAGACACGGATTTTTACTTGAAAGCTGCCAATGGATAAGGTGAACCAATGCGACAATATATAAATTTGAAGCTCTCAGTAATGCGGTTGGAATGCATATATGCAGGGGTGTAGGTTCCTATTCAGTTGAGGGACTTCAGCCCCTCCCCACCCCCAACTGGGGATTAAGCCCCCCAACTTTGACGAAGAAGTGGGTCAAATCCGGGGATAATTTTTTTAATGGTATTTTAAGCGATTTTTTTTTCCAGCTCAGCCCACCCACCCCCCCCCCCCCCCACTTGTTTGGAGAAGCTACGCCCCTGCATATAAGGTCGTTTTTAATTCGCCGTCAAACATACGCTGAGGAGAAAGAAGCCGGACCTTAGTGTGTACCATAGCAACTGCGGGTCCCTGTACAGTGTACATTGTACATCTGCAACGTATTTCCGCACATGTTCTTGCCACTATCATCCATCAAGACCGTCTTCTTGCCAATACATTTCCGAGTCATGTAACTGTGACAACGACGGGGCCGAGTTATGTAACTGTGACCACGAAGGGACAGAGTTGGCACTGAGCAGGTGGAAAGCAGAGCAGCTGAAATTCGCTCGGCTACTCTCCCTATCAGATCCGGGATTAGGAGGCGTCTCGTGACACCATGTGACACCATGTGACACCATGTGACACCATGTGATACCATGTGACACCATGTGACACCATGTGACACCATGTGACACCATGTGACACCATGTGACACCATGTGATACCATGTGACACCATGTGACACCATGTGACACCATGTGACACCATGTAACACCATGTGACACCATGTGACACATTGCGATATGTAACACCATGTGACACCATGTGACACATTGCGATATGTGACACCATGTGACACCATGTGACACCATGTGACACCATGTGACACCATGTGATATCATGTGACACCATGTGACACCATGTGACACCATGTGACACCATGTGACACCATGTGATACCATGTGATACCATGTGACACCATGTGACACCATGTGACACCATGTGACACCATGTGACACCATGTGACACCATGCGACGCCATGTGACACATTGCGATATGTGACACCATGTGACACCATGTGACACCATGTAACACCATGTGGCACCATGTAACACCATGTGACACATTGCGATATGTGACACCATGTGACACCATGTGACACCATGTGACACCATGTGGCACCATGTAACACCATGTGACACATTGCAATATGTGACACCATGTGACCCCATGTGATACCATATGGCATGTGACACCATGTGACATGTGACACCATGTGACATGTGACACCATGTGGCATGTGACAACATGTGCCACCATGTGACTTTATGTGACATGTGATACCATGTGACACCATGTGACACCATGTGACATGTGAAACCATGTGACACCATGTGACATGTGAAACCATGTGACACCATGTGACACCATGTGACACCATGTGACAATATATGACACCATGTGGCGCCAAGTGACATGTGACACCATGTGACACAATGCGACACCATGTGACACCATGTGACATGTGACACCATGTGACTCTATGTGACACCATGTGACACAATGTGACACCATGTGAAACTATGTGACACCATGCGAAATGTGACACCATATTACACCATGCGAAATGTTGACACCATGTGACACCATGTGACATGTGACACCATGTGACATGTTATATCATGTGGCATGTGACACCATGTGACATGTGACACCATGTCACACAATGTGACATCATTTGCCACCGTGTGTCACCTTGTGACACCATATGATATCATGTGACATGTGACACCATGTGACACCATATGACACCATGTGACATCGTGTGACATCATATGACACTATATGACACCATGGGACACCATGTGACATGTTACACCATGTGACACCATGTGCCACCATGTGACACCATGTGCCACCATGTGCCACCGTGTGACATGTGATACCATGTGACGCCATGTGACGCCATGTGACGCCATGTGACACCATGTGACAGCATGTGACATGTGACATCATGTGACACCATGTGACACCCTATGACACCATATGACACCATATGACACCATGGGCCACCATGTGACACCATGGGCCACCATGTGACACCATGGGCCACCATGTGACATAATGTGACATGTGACACCATGTCACAGCACGTGACACCATGCGACGCTATGTGATACCATGTGACACCATGTGACACCATGTTACATGTTCCATCATGTGACACCATGTGACATGCGACACCATGTGACACCATGTGACACTATGTGACACCATGTGCCACCATGTGACATAATGTGACATCATGTGACATGTTATACCATGTCATACCATGTGACACCATGTGACGCCCTGTTACACCATGTGACGCTCCGCTGTGTGTCGTGCCGGCAGGATGTACCACCAGATTCAGAAGGCTTTCCAAGCCTGTAATAACGTGCAGGGCCATTCGCTCAGCATCTGTGTTCAGTTAATCTGGCGGGAGTACTTCTACACCATGTCGGTGAAGAACCCATACTATGATCAGGTAGGACGCGACCTCAGCCCAGCTGCTGAATCGCCCTCCTGCTGTCCGTGATATTGTGTTAAACTGGAGTCTACTTTAGTATTAACCCTCGCCCTACGGGAGCTTTTTGCACCTTCGCCCTACGGGGGGAGGTGGGCCTGACGCCCCCTCCCCCTGTTAGCTTCTAAACCAAGCAACTTAGAGCAATGCAGTAAGAACCAGCATGTTGCCTGTCATGAGAGGAATCTAACAGTATGCGATTTTTAGGTTTCAGGTCAACGGGTGACCTTCCAGGTCAAGTGAATGACCTCGGATTTACCACGTCCAGAACAGCGATTTTGCTCTTCAGAAATCCTCAAAATTAGAAATTGATAAATGTAAATAAAAAAGCATGTTCCTGGACCAGTTTTGGCTCAGAAATACAGAAAAGGTAACTATTTGTTTGTATCTTGTCAAAAAGTAAAAAAAAGTTTTTTTTAAAGACATCAGTTTCTTACACGGGAGCCATCACTCAGTCAAAAATAAAGGTTTTCCTTTGAAATTTGGTATGGGTATTCTCCATACTCAGTTAATCACATATATTTCGTTTTTTTATATTTTTGAAAATGTTGATTTTATGGGGATTTTCCCCCCAAAATCAGTTTTTTATTTTAAAAGTCAAAAACCCAAAAATTTGCAAATCCGAGATTGACATTTTACAGAGAATGCCATTTTGTATCTTTGTTGAATTGCGGTTGCAATTTTCTTTAAAACTCTGTTTTCTACGATTTTTCAAATATTTCTCATTTTTTTACCAACATGACGTCATCAAAACATGATTATTTCCCAAACTGCTCAATTAATTTCCATTAAATTTTTACAGCGTACGTATAATTATTGTAAACTCAGCTACCAAAAATTTCAGCAAGATGTACTGTATGTGTAAAAAGTTATTTAAGAAAAACCTCAGGGGGAGGGGGCTGTCAACCCCCCCCCCCCCAGGGCGAGGGTTAATCGTTTCAGCCAACAATAGTGATGCTTCGGTTTAAATGTTTTCCGAGTTTTCCTCTGATGGTTTTGTTCAGATGGCTGGCGACTAAATATAGCCCGCCATGTACTGGCGTCTCACCCGAAAACCATTGACCGACAAAAGGACAATGATTGCCCCTTGGTTATTGTATTACCATTGGTAGTAGCCGTTTTCACGAAGGATTTTGCGTTTGGGGCGATTGGGGCGTTTGGGGCGTTTGGGGGCGATTGGGGCGATTGGGCGTTTGGGGTAAATGGGTCTATAGCTTGTAAGAACACGGATTTCCAGATGATTTTTGGTATCAATCGCAACTTTATGAAGTAATGCAATTTTCTGGAAATTCCATTTGAATGATAACACCATAGTTTACTTAAAATTAACTATTTCATCTTAAACTAGCTCTGGGTGTTGCCAGATGGCTGGGGTGTTTGTGCGACGCCATCTTGCTCGAATCCCGGAAGTGGCTGATTCGGAAAATTGTCATATTTTGCAACGACATGGTTTTCAGGAATAACAGTTTATTTCAATGAAAACTAGATTAATTAGTCCATTCATATTTTCAGTCATATTCACTTTTGAAAGCAATAATTAATGATAATTAACGATTTCGTTTATTATTTCTTGTAAGATGACGGGAATGCTGGTTCCTGCTCTGCGCTGGCTCTCAGGCGCCTCCGCCCGGTTACCATGGCGACGGGGCCGGTCGCCTGACGTCACGTTGCACACGTGGCTCCGGCGCCGGCAGGCTGGTCACCATGGCGACCAGCCGGCTGGTCGTCTGACGTCACGTTGCGCATGCGCAGAGCCGTGGTCTGCGCCCAGAATTGGCGTCCGTTCGTTCTAGAGCAGCCATTTTTGAGTTTTCATTACCAGTGGCTGCAGAAATCCCGCTTGCTTCATGGGTTTATAAGTGCCTTTTCTGAGGTCTTTTCAGCTTTGTGTGAGATTCATCAATTAATCAATTAATCAAATCAAAAACATTTGGTGTGATTCGAAATGCGTAAGGGTTGTTCCGGTTTTTGGAAACCAACGAAGTTACCGCTCTAAATTGGACGATCTCAGCGGGTCGGAGCGACGTTGAATTAAGGTCTGTCTATGCTTTTGACAGTTCATTGCGTTTTTCATCATAATGTTGTATTTCTTTGCCATTAATTTCTTCAGTTTTGCCCTAACTAACTGTCAATTGCGTATTTTATTTAATGAGAGCTGATTATCTAGTATACTTTTTTGCCTCTTTTGGAGGGTTTTCGGTATGTTTTGTAGAAGCAACTAACACAACCCAAAAATTGCCAGATTTGCTCAGGAATGTGAATATTCAAAGCAAACTAACGGTAAATATTGCATTGTAAGAGTATATACTTATACATTAATTCATAAAATTGTGATTGATACCAAAAATCACCGGAAAAGCCGTGTTTTACAAGCTATAGACCCATTTACCCCAAACACCCCAATCGCCCCAAACGCCCCAAACGCCCCAATCGCCCCAAACGCAAAATCCTTCGTAAAAACGGCTAGTATAAACGAGGGCCGTGGCAAAACCTGAATGAGATGCATCTAAAACATGCGCATGATTTTCGAGTTCCGGTCTCATATCTGGTCAAGGTCGTGCCTATTCTCAAAATTGAGCTAAGTGGATACCTGGATTATATGTGAGCGTGGTATATTGTGTTATATTGGCCTGCTGTGTGTTGCAGTCGGGTGCGTACTGTACGTGCGTGCGAACGGACTTGTGCATGTGTGCCTGTGTAACAGTGTTGCCGCTTTTTGACAGATGGAGCCCAACCCGATCTGCCTGAACATCAACTGGCGTAACGACGAGCGCCAGCTGCAGCGGTGGAAGGATGGACAGACGGGATACCCCTTCATCGACGCCGCCATGCGCCAGCTGATCCAGGTCAGACTGAAGTCAGGCTGAGGTCAGACTGAAGTCAGACTGAGGTCAGATGGGTCGGACAGGTCGGACGAGGGAGCGCTGACAATCCAATGCTCTCGTCATATAGTCTCCATTTTCCTCGTGTGTTCACCTCTGTAGTTGTTCTGTGCGACGGTGCTGACGGAGCCGGCCCGGTGTGTGCGTGTGCGTGTGCGTGTGCGTGTGCGTGTGCGTGTGCGTGTGCGTGTGCGTGTGCGTGTGCGTGTGCGTGTGCGTGTGCGTGCGCGTGCGCGTGCACGTGCGTGTGCGTGTGCGTGTGCGTGCGTCACATGGCTCATCCTTTCATCGACATCGGACCTTGGACGACTACCAGCCAGCCTTCGCCAGCCCTTCACCGCTTCCGGGTGCGGAACCCTGACCACGTGCGTGTGGCAGGGTTGTTAGACCCTTTAGATAGGTAGACATTAGTTATTTTTAAGTAGGTAGACTCATTAGATACATTTTTTTTTATTGGCCATAGGCCTCCTCCACGGATTAGGTCCCCTCCACTTTTTGTAGTTTAATTTGCAGTTGCCAACACGCTCTGTCGTGTGTGGCAAGTTAAAGTAATCGGTTAGCCCCTATCTCCTGATCCTCTGGCCACGATGGCTACCCCCCCCCCCCCCCCCCCCCCCCCCCGACCCTCCCGACCCCCGTCAGGGGTCTCCTCCCTCCCGCACCGGCGCGCGCCCCCGATCCCCCGGCTCCCATCAGGAGCCCCGCCCTGACCGTCCCGGTGCCTGGCTCCCGCCAGACACCTCTCCACCCGACGGATCGGCTCTCCTCCTCATCCAGAGGCAGGACGGGGTCAGCTTCCGGTACGCGAACCCATTCGCGATCCGCCGACGGCTGGTCACCCTCTGCGGAGAGGTGGCCTTCGCCAAAACCATCCGGAATGGCGGTCTGCTGGTCCAGACACTGTCTGACCAGCAGACAGAGCGGCTGATAGGCCTCACGTCTTTTCTAGACGCAGCCTGTGAGGTGACCGCCCCTGACAGGATGAGCTCCTGCCAGGGGTTCATCTACTGCCCCGAAGTGAGCGGCCTGACCGAGGCCGTGCTCCTCCAGGAACTCGTGACCCAAGGTATCACCGAGGTCGTGCGGATGAGGTCCCAGAAGCCGGGACCTAATCCGATGGTCAAGCTCCGGTTCCGGAGGCTTGACCTGCCGGACCAGATTTACTGCGGCTACATCAGAGCCGCAGTAACAGAGTGGACCCCAGGGCTCCAGCAGTGCCGGTTCTGCTGGCGCTTCGGGCACCACCAGCGGACCTGCCACGCCCGTCTCCCCACCTGTGGGAAGTGCGCCGCGTCTCACGAGACGGCCCACTGCGACGGTGACGACACCGCAGCGAAGTGCTGCGTGTCGTGCGGCGGACCCCACGCCGCGTGGTCCCGGGACTGCCCGGCCCGACAGGCTGTGGTCGAGGAGACCAAGGCCCGACGGGCGACTCCTATCGCACCACCTCCCATCCCAGCGCTGGCTCCCAGTGTATGACCGCTGCTGCCAACGCCCACCCGAACCACGCCCACCCGAACCACGCCCTCTCCCCGTCGGACCACACGCGGGTCCTCCCCACCGGCGCCGCCGGCTGCTCAGCCAGAGCGCTCCCGCGAGCGGCCGCCAAAGGCAGACTCAACAGAGTCCTGCCCCTCCCAAGCCGAGTCCCCCACGGACTCTGGCCGTGCCCCAGTGGCACCCACGCCCACCCCCCGCCGAACATCTGGCGGAGTCCCCAGCCGGGTCCCGGGACTCAGGTCCCCAGACCACGGCCTCGTCCACGGAGGAAGACTCCGACGACTCGTCCGCAGGCGAGTCGGACACCTCCCTGATCAGAGCAGTCACCCGCCGCGTGACCAGCCCCCATACCCAGCCTCGCCCTTCCCGCTCCCCGCCCTCCCGCCGCTCCCTCTCCCCGCCCTCCCGCCCCTCCTCCCTCCCCCCCCCTCCCCTGCTCTCAGAGGAATGCGACTCAGGCTTCCAGCCCTTCAGACACGCCCAGCTCCCTACAGATAGGTTGAGCCGCCCCCGCTCCCGCCGCAGGCGTACACGGGCGACCGCGAGGCGTGGTCTGGAAAGTAACTCCCGATGATTAACAACCAATCAGAATTCGTCCTCCAATGGAATGTTAGATCTTTAATATCCCATTGGGGGCAATTCAAACATTATATCTTAAATAATAATCCGTTAGTAGCCGCCGTTCAGGAAACCCACTTTATTGACGCCGACTTTAATAACTACACTTTCAAAATATCGGGCTATAGCCTTTATACAAATAACGTAAACGCATCACCGCGCCGAGGCGGCTCGGCTTTGCTTATTTCAAACCAACTTTTGCATCACCAAATCGACCTTCAAACAACCTTAGACGCAGTCGGTGTTAATATTAAAATCGCTCAGCTATAACTTACTTTAATCTCCATTTATTTTCGTCCGACTGAGGACATAGACATTGATTCTTTTTCCCAGCTTATTACAAATATTAACACCCCGTGTCTGATTATGGGCGATTTCAACGCGCATAGTCGGACATGGGGATGCAGCCGGAACACCCGCAGAGGCCAAATTATGCTGGACTTACTGGACTGGCATAATTTGGTCTTCCTTAACGATCAGTCACCCACACACATACACCACTCAGGAGGCGAGGTGACTTACAGCGCCATTGATCTCGCCTTCGTCACACCTCGCATCGCGACTCTTTTTACATTTAACGCACAATCTGACCCTCTTTTTAGCGATCATTTCCCAATTCACTTAGAACTACAAGTCCCTTCAGGACAGACAAATTTGTACTCCCTGCCTAGATGGAACCTTCGCAAAGCCGACTGGTCCTCCTTTCAAAAAAACATTGACACTAGTCACCCCGCAGACTCCCAGACCGACAGTAACACATTTTTAAACACTATTCTCGCATCAGCTCACCAACACATTCCACACACACGCACACACACACAACACCACCCGAGGAAGCGCACTGCCCCGTGGTGGAACACAGAATGTCAGAGAGCTGTTGCCCTCCGGAAAAGAGCATTTCGGAAATTGCAAGCTTGTATAACTGCAGAAAACGAACACGAAGTACGGAGGACCCGCTCTCTGGCTAAAACAATCATTGACAAAGCAAAACAAGAATCTTGGCAGGAATTCTCATCTACCTTTAATCGATTTACCTCCCTTTCAAAAATTTGGACATTAATTAAATCATTTTCAAATAAAAGACCACCGTCATACAAAATCCTACACTTACAACTACACAACACATCTTACACGCTTCCCCTAGAGGTGGCAACACAATTTGCTCAACACTACGCTAACATATCATCAACACAACAATGTACACCAACCTTCACTAACCAGCTTAACAATCAATTTAAATCTCTTAACTTTGACTCTGACAACGTAGAAATCTTTAACTCTCTTTTCACTAACTCAGAGTTAACATACGCTATTGGTAAATGTGGTAAAACTTCTGTAGGGCCAGACAAAATTGACTACTCCTTCTTCAAAAACTTGACGGAGATTGGTCTCACTAACTTGCTAGCAGCCTTCAATACCATGTGGTTTGATGGCAGTTTCCCTGAATCTTGGCATAGTAGCACGCTAATTCCTATACTTAAACCTCGCAAACCTAAATCTTCTCCCGCTAGCTATCGCCCTATTTCGCTAACTAGTTGTGCATGTAAACTATTCGAACGCATGGTTAACGGACGTATCAGGACATACATTAAATCAAACAATTTACGTTCCCCACACCATAGTGGTTTTCGACCTGGTCGCTCCACTGCGGACAATTTAGTTGGTCTTATTGACTCTGTCCAGCGCGGCTTTCGAGAGAGAGAGAGAGGTCACAGTTGCCCTCTTCCTTGATTTGAGAGGTGCGTTTGACGGAGTCAATAAGACTGCACTTTTAGTAAAGGTCCATAAGGCCGGAATCCGAGGAAGACTCGCCAAATTTATCAAAAACTTTTTAGACAACAGAACTTTTAATGTAAGGTGCGGCAACACATATTCTCCAAATAAAAATCAGGATAACGGTGTCCCACAGGGATCGGTCCTCTCCCCAACCCTATTTTTAATAATGATTAACGACATTTTCAGTAGTACCCGCGCCGTGCCGGGGGGGGGGGCGTTTAGACGCCCCCCCCCCCTCCGTTTTTTGCCAATAGCTAAAAAAAAACGTTGAAGCCAGGTAGCTGAAATTTTCAGTACCTGTCCGCTGAACATTTTTACAACTTTTGTGAAACCAAAAGTTTCAGGTCTTATCAGGTCAGGTCACCAGGTCAGGTCACGTGACCCAACCTCAGAAAAAGTTTGTGGTCGTGCCACGTCTACAGTTTCCGGGTGATCACTTTTAAACTTTTAGAGTTTGATAAGGATATCATTGCCTACAATTTGCATATCTCGGATTTTTTATTTGGTGACCTAAGGTCTGATCGATCACGTGACCTTCCCCATTATAAGTCAATGGGGAAATATTGAAATGCTTTGCTTTCCATGTAAGCGCATCCAATCAACGTTTTTTCTTCAGGATCATGTGGTAATAGACCATTATTCATTACCCAGATACTATTTTGGTTTATTTGACCCCCACAAGGTCATCCGAGGTCACATGAGGTCACATACACTTCTTTGCCAATAACTTTTGATCGAAGAGAGATAGAAATGGCATACCCCTCTCCACTGTGCGTGTTAAAGGTAGCGTGTCTATACTGTTTTGGAATGACAATTTTTTACGGTAAGAAGCTATTGGTTTGATTGTTGGATGCGATAAAATTCGCATCTGGAGCCCCATTAGTTGAATTTCCACTTTTATTCTTTTTTGCTTATTTTTTGTTTCGATATCGATCAAACGGTCGCCACTATAATCAGAGAGAAGAAAATGTTATGTAAAACAACGCACCTAGGACAATCAACAATCCATACGAACAATGAACAAACCGTCGAAATTCAAAATGGCCGTCGAGGTTCTGTTCGGCAGCTGCTATCAGCGCTCACGAGCTGTTTTGTCGAAATGCTGTTGGCCGGCGCTAACGATATGCTGGCAAATTTGTATCGCTATTTCTATATTAGCAATGCTTCCAGTAGTGGTAAGCCCTCTGAGGTCTACCCGATAATTTCGTTGTGGTTAGGTGGATAAGTAGGCGTCATTTAGAATAATGGATCCTGCCACTGGCCGAGTCTGGACCACTCATGTGAAGTTCGTTAAACCGGTGACAGAGAGAGTGATTTAGCTGGGATGTTGTGTGGTGATTGGTGATGCTTTTTGTTTCCTGTAACGGTTGTAGCATCAACGTTGCAAGTTACCCGTGTGATGTTCAGCTTAGTTACTAGTTAGTGGTTTAACCCGCGAGTTACTGGGGTATATTTCATAACGCGACTTACTGGGGGGGGGGCTAATTTTTGCCCCCCCCCCCCCCCTCTGATCTCCGGAACTACTGGACCGAATGTAAAAATTCAAACGGCATTCGATAGCCCTGGGAAATGTATCGAGGGAAATATAATATTGTTGACCTCGGGGTCACCGATGACGTCGTCACAGGTCAGGTAAAGTACAAAATGTTTGACCGTGTCAAAAGGTCTCGATGGATGGAATTGTCGCGCAAAATTGCGATATTAAGCGCATACGCTGTCGATAAATCGGTATGATTCGTGTGTCTGACACTTCTAAGTACCTTTCTAAGCTGTTTATTATCTTGGGTCAGGTCAAGGTCATCCGAGGTCACGAGGTCAAACTGCAGATTACGGTCATTAGGCGTTGTAACACATGTTGATGGGCTTGTTCTTCGTCTAGAACGCGAAAAATGGCCTTATAACATTGTTTGTTCTATATAAATAGAAGTAAAAAGCAAAAACGGAAATGCATTTTTTTATGCATACGGAAATGAGAGGTGGTCGATTTTTGTCATTTAAAAGACGTCAGTCATTTTGGAAAATATCGACTTCAAACTTGGTACACATATTCACCGAACACGTTTCGATCACATATATTCCGGTTTTTGGATAATTCTGATTTTTTCTTGAAAATTTTGTTTTAAAAAAAATGTATTTGGATTTTTCAAAATTTTGCATTTCAAAAAAACTCAAAAATCCGAGATATCAGTTTGATAGCCCGGTCGATTGTCAGTAATTTGTTTTAAAACAATTTAGTTTATCTCAAATATCGTACCTTTGACAGCGTTTTCCGCAAACCATTATTTTGCAACAAAAACCGAAGAACATGACGTCACTCTGACGTCATTCTCGGTTGACCTATCATAGCCTCATATTTTTCCTTTTGCCAACATATGTAGAATTGATGTTAAAGAAGGTACTGCAAGTTTGGTGACGATACCGATGTTATTTTAGGAGTTATTGCAAAATAACGGGAGGGGGCAAAAAATAGCCCCCCAGTAACTCGCGGGTTAACTGGGATACGGTTTGGTGATTGGCCGATGGTGTTCTTTGGTTTCCTGTTGTCGCGTCAACGTTGCAAGTTGCCCGTATGATGTGTTGTAGCTGATTATCTATTGTTAAAAACGGTGCCTCTGTAAACAGTGTAAACACATGGCCTGAGCATGAAGTTGATAGTTTCCGCACAACCGAATGATCTCTGATAGCTATGTTGATGATTGTCGTGGGTACTCAGTAATCGATGGCTGATTATAAGCGATATGCATATGGGGCACAATATGCGTGCATATTATGTTTATGTTATTAATTTACAGGATCCAGTGTTTTGTAGCCTGGTTCCATGAAATGGCAGGAGGAGGTAATGTGAGGTAACCCTACCTGCCTGTTAGCTGAGCGCGCCTCTGCCGCCGGCGAGATCATGACCCGGAGGCCGGAGTCAGCTGATTGCGGGTGCGAGGGTGCGGGCGGTGGCCCGTGCGGGCGCAATACAGGTTGGTACCGACTCTTGGTGTGTAAGGAGGCGGAGCTCGGGTCAGGCGAGCGTGACAATCATACATACCTATCAAGGGAAAAAATGGCATTACATTACTGAGATCAGGGTGGGCAAAATGTCTTGACTAGGGGGCAAAACAGCTCACTGGAGGGGTATTTGTCCCCCAGTTAACATGTTAAAATAGACCCTGAGGTATTTTAACATAGTAACTGGGGTGGCAATTGCCACCCCAGTCATGAAGAATGCCACCCCAGTGTCGGCACTTTGCCACCCCAGTTAAAAAGGTGCTGAAACGCCCCTCTCGGCGATAAAATAGTCTCCGGCAGATGATGCCACCCCTTTGCATCAAAGAACGACAATCCAAGCAACAACACAAAAATAGAGAAAAGCTTGTAAACATGAAGAAGGAGCGACACTGGTACTAGGGTCACACAAAGCCGGAGAAGCGGTACTGGAGCTTTCACTGTGTGCCTGAATCCAGAACCGGCGGGTTTGACCGACTCCCGAACCTGAGGTATCTGGTGAGGTGATGTGCCGGGCTCGCACCAAGTTGACCATGGCAAAATCATGCATTTAGCATACATTTGGTGCGAGTACCATACTAGTCTTAACCCTATTTGTAACAGGGGGGGCGGATTCCGCCCCCCCCCTCATGTTGTTCGCAGATATCTCCAGAACGGCTGGGAGCAGGCCCACATGAAATTTTGGGACTTTCCTATAATTGAATTCCGCATTTGGAGTCAAAATTTTGAGTTCTTAACCTGAACAGAGGCGGTTCCAGGGTACGGTGTTGGGAGGGTTCGGCGGCGACATTTGGCGATAATACGGAAATGCGATCTTCACGGTTTCTTCCTAACTGCCTCAAGTATAAAGGAGTTACATCGGTTTACAGTGATTGCAACAAGTGCAAATTAGTTGATGTTAATGAAATATCATACAAATTGCATGGCAGAGGCGGTTTCAGGGGCTTGAAAAAAGGGGTGTGTTCCAGGAAGTATTCAATGCTTGGCGGGAAGCCAATAGAGCGATGTAAGGAGCATTTATAGCTATAAAGATGTAAAAGATAGTTTCCCCTTCCATTATTTTAATAATGTATTACATATAGAGTTGCAGGGGCGTGTTCAGGCACATGAAAAGGGGGTGACTGGCATGGTGATGGCGATATTCCAGCGATTGCGGCGCAATAGACGGTTAACTTATAATGATATATGTACAATAATATGAGGCCAGGAGAGGGAATACAATCATTGTTTTGCAGAGGCGCACTCAGGAATGGAAGAAAGGGGGTCATATTATTGCAAGGAAACTAAGATGCATGGGCCTACAATGCCATAACATAATGCAGTTTTCGGATGAAACACGCGCCATAGGGTACTCTACGAACGATTATGAGATAATATGGGAGTCCATGTAGGGTAAAAAGGGGGTAAGCTATGTGAATTGAAGTTGTTAGTGAAATAGTCACTGAATATATTGGTGAAAACCCCCATTTATCTACCATGATTTCGTAAAGAGTTATCGAATACAAAACATACGTGACCTGGGGGTCACCCGAGTTGACCTCGTAGAGGTCAAAGAACAAAAAATGTTACATAGGGCTTTGCATTTGGCACACGAGTGGTGGATCTGGTGAAAATTGGTCAAATTTAGAAATTTCCTATAGATTTATACGCGTTTTCATTTTTCCCATTGACTTATAATGGGGAGGTCACGAAATCGACCTGACCTTAGGTCACCGATATAGGAAATTCGAGATAAACGAATTGTAAGTACTTATCACATGATGACATCCTGTGAGTTTCAAACCGTTTGGTCAATCATATTGGCTGTGGCACGAACGCAAATATGTTTGTGATGGAGTCACTTTACTTGACCTGGTGACCTGACCTGAGATGACCCGAGGTCAAAAATTGCACACCGTGTGTACAATTTATGCCCAAACAGCTGTCAAATTTCGCGGCGCTGCGCGCCGATGTTGAAACTCCGTTAGGTGGTGATAATGCCCTTGTTATTACACAGAGTCGAGTGATCGTGTAAAAAGTTTGGGGGCGTCCCCCTCCCCCACCCCAGCTCCAAAGTTGGGGGGGGGGGCGAGTTGACCCCACTGCCCCCACGTTTCCCACGTTCCTGGATGCATTATACCTTTGAAAGCACTTTGTGCGATAATGGTTGCAATCTAAGGCTTTGGATGGAAAGTATGGTCCATAAACTCAAATACCTCGATTTTGACCTTTGACCTGACCGTAACCTGACATGTAACATTATTTTGAACATTTCCCGTATGCTTTAGATGCAACTGATTAAGAGCTTTTGATTGGCGCCTTGTGCGTCTCGCTGCGATAATTTGTTCGGAAGATAACGAGGGGGCATAATCTGCCCCCCCCCCTCCCCCCCCCCCCCCAGTATTCGGCTGAATACCTCAGCGGGGCGCGGGTTAACTTGATTTTTTGCACATATTGTGTTCTCAAAGTAATTCCTGTTGCTTTTTAGGTCGACTAATACCGATTTCACGCCCAGAGGTAGAAATGATTGTGACTGCGTCTCACGACACATTTTGTCGACTCAAATGTGTCTCACGGCTTTTGACGCTTGTATAAGACATTTTCGCCGGCGGGGCTTCGCGGGTCAGATGTCGGTGGCGTCGCGGCCGCATCGGGGCAGATGGCGCTACCTGCTGGGTGCTCCGGTGAAAATACGCCTAGACACGCCCAATACGCCCAAATTAGGCTGCCGTGTCTCGCGACTCATCACGTAGCACCGGCCAAAAACGTGCCTTTGGCTTATCGTGAGTCGCGACGTATCGCAGCGATCTTGCGATCACCAAGCTTCGAACTGGGCGAAACTTTGGACCAGTTCCGCCAGCCATTGCACTGGGTGGTTTGGTGAAACAGTAGACGAGGTTTTTGATATGTGGTGGATATGGATACCACACTCCATGTTTGTGTGGATATGTGGATATGTGGATGTGGATATGGATACCACACCCCATATTGATACCACACCCCATGTTTGTGATTTGTGTCTCAGGTCACATCGCAAAATCGCAAAGCTTTTTTTACCTCTGTTAAATAACACGCGCCCTGAACGGGGAGGGGCGAAATCCACCCCCCCTTCCGGTTTTTCAAGGATAGCGTAAAAACGGCGGCGCTGCGTGCCGCCATTTTTACCACACCTGTTCAGCAATGAACTTTCCACATTATGTGAGATTCTTGACCTCGGGTCATCTCAGGTCAGGTCACCAGACCAGATCACGTGATGACCTCAACTCCAAAACGTTTGCAGTAGTACCACAGCCACAGTTTTAGGCCGATCGGTTTCAATCTTGCAGGACTTCATAAGGTCATAGATACCAACAATTTGTTTATCTCGGATTTATAATATCGGTGAGCTAAGGCCAGGTCAATTTCGTGACCGCCAACACTGTTTTGTCAATAACTGTCGACATAATGAAGATAGAGAAGAGAAAACGGTACCAATATGTTTGTCTTGTCGAGACACGTCTCCCACAATGCAACATGAATAGCTTGGGTCACCACTTGACCTTGACCTGAGGTCAAATTTCTCAGTTGACCTAACCAGATCACCATGACTATGATTCGAAGCGCCTTGAAGAGACAAACGCGATGGCGTAAAAACGGTTACTTTATCTTTATTAGGTAAAACGTTATTTGTGAACAACAGTTTTGCAAAAAAAATCACCTTTTTGACATTTGATGACCGCTGGAACCTAAACTATTGACCTGAGCTCAAATCTGAGGACACTTATCATACGTTTGCATTTTTCAAGGACTTTCGATTGCTTTTTTCTGTTTGCTGCTAACTATCATAGTTACCGATATATTTGGGGGTGTTCGAAGCGAAGTCCTAACACTTGAAAATCTGACCCTTGACGACTTCTGCTGACCTCAAAATGAACCTGATAAAAAAAATGACTAAATACTTTCGAAAGACCTTGTCTCGAAGTATCTAACGTCGTTGTCTGCTTGTCGCTACGTTGTGTGGTTTTCGAGATCATACGGGAAGGGGGGGGCGAAATCCGCCCCCCCCCTCCAGGGCGTGTAATTATCAGAGGCTCTCCAAGGCACGTGTTAAATCATACCTGAGTTGAGTTAAATACGTGTTTTACAGCGCACGCAAAAAAGATGGATAATATCCTTGCAGATACCGAACGCTCTGCGGAGCGAGAATTTTCCAATGGAAAATTCACCCCGACAGAGTAGATGCCGAACGCGCGAAGGGAAGGTTATCGGCGATAATTATCCAGCGGAAAATATCCAAAGGAAAACATTTTCCAGATACCGAACGCCCGCTTGAATTGATTCACGGATGCACATTGGCACATTACGTCACGGGCCGCGGACAGTCGTGGTGTGCTAAGACGAAAATATAAAATAAAAACTCTCTTTTCATTTGTGAAAAATACATCCGAGTTTTCTTCTTATAAAAATACATCCGGACAGGGGCCTTAGAGGGCCCCCGCATTTAATAAGGGGGAGGAGCACGGGCCAGTGTGTCCCCCTTGTGTGCGAATCTGGTGTGAGACACACTTCGTGTCTTATTTTATATATTGATCTGTTTTCTCCTTAGACCTTCGACCCGTTACACATTTTCGCGATAACTTCGCTTTCTATATTTTCGCGGTGACAAAAATAAAACTTTCGCTTTACATATATAAAAAATACATCCGCATTCTTGTTATTTTGTATTAACAAAATACAAACGGACAGGGGTCCGACCGGGCCGCCTCATAGGGGCACCGCATTTCGTAAGGGGCTCTCCATGACAGCACGTCTGCGACTGACTCCCCTTCATCATTTCGAAGCATAGTGCGCCTGCCCCTGTTATGAGACGGTGGCGCCCCATGACAGCATACAGCGCCCCTACAGCATTACAACTCGCCCACTTCAGGTCTACGTGCTGAACCCGTAGCGCGCTTATCAACGGTGCTATTGCGCCCACCCATCAGATGACGGACGTTATTTTATTCAGCTGTAACTGGCGTCTATTCATCGTGGTTCCTTGCCAAGGCCACTGGCGTTGACCTTCCACAGGAATACAAGTGAAGGTAGAATGCGTGAATTTTGGATCTCAAATGCCGTTCTTCACCCTTCCGACATCCGCTGATATGTATGTATGTATGCACCTCTGCGGCTATGCTTGATCATGAGTTGCTGCGCCTATTTCATTCTTTGTCAAAATACACCCTGAAAATTCATGGCCGCCCCCAGTCCATGGACTGCCGCCCCGATTGCCAAATTGCCGCCCCTGATCGTCGAGTTACCACCCCAGTCAAAATCCCTGAAAATACGCCCTGTCCCAGCTCTCTCCCAACTGAGCAGGGGCGAACTGTATGTATTGTTGTGAAGCCTCAATGTCAACTGTTCCCGGCCGCCGCCGGTCTCGTACGAACACCACAGATGTCTCCGAAAGTCCTACATTGTCCCACCCCATACCCAGTGTCCTCCGGGAAGCGGGAACCGGGCAACTATCCAGTTCGAAATATTCGCACCCCGCGTGCGGTGACAGCCGAGCCGGACCAGAGGTCCAGTGACGTCATCGATAATGCATGGGCCTCTCGGCAGCCGATACATGGGGAATCCGTGATGACACCCCTTGCTATTTATTGTCGCGATTTGTTTCAGGCACGGTGAATACAATACTAGATAGCGCCATGTAGTGGCCTTCGACACAGACCGTATGGTGATCACCTTTTCAGCAGTTTTTTAAGCTAAAAAAAATATGTAGACTTCGGATATTTGTGCTAACCCGCGCCGTGTCGGTGCTCGGCGCCACCTTCGCCGTGCCGGGGGTGTGTGTTTAGACACCCCCCTCCCCCTCTAACTGAAAACTAAAGGGCTAGAAAGACGCAGAAAAAGGCATTCGAAAGATCTCGACTAGCATATTCGAAAGTACTTCATATATTTGTTTTCTAAAGCCAATTTTGAGATCACCAGAGGTCATCAAATGTCAAATTTCCCAGTTCTAGAACTTCGCTCCAGAACCCCCAGATATCACAGAAACTATGATAGCTAGGAACAAACAGAAGCAAACAATGGAAAGCTCTTGAAAAATGCAATCGGTAAGGTTTTCTCAGCTCAGGTCAATAGTTTAGGCTCCAGAGCTCATCAAATGTCAAAAAGGCTATTTTTTAAAACCCCGTTTTTTTCACGAATAGCTTTTTACCTAATACGACAAGGCAATAATGCTGATGTTATCGTGTTTGTCTCGTCAAGGCGCTTCGACTCATATTAGTGTTGACCAGGTTTGGTCAACTTAAAAAAATTACCTCAGGTCAAGGTCAAGTGGTGACCTAAGTAGGGCATGTTGCATATGGGCAGACGTGCCTCGACGAGACAAACACATTGGTCTCGGCTTCACTTCTATGTCGTTGTTGTGTCGAGAGTTATTGAAATACAACTGTTGGTGACATCAGATGAACTCAGCTGACCCTGTTGGGGTCAATGAACAAAAATTGCACGTAGGTCATCAAGAATGGCCTATAATAACATGATCCAGAAGGAATTAGACTGATATCTTGCGTATCCTTGGAATAAGAAGCATTTGAATATTTCCCCGTTGACTTATAATGGGGAGGTCACGAAATTGACCTGACCTTAGGTCGATGATATACAAAAAAAATCCAAGATAAACGCATTGTAGATATATATGACCTGATGCAATTATGTAAGTCCAACACCTATCATCCAAAAACTGTGACTGGTACGACCACAATTTGTTTTGGAGGTGGGTTCACGTGATCTGGTCTGGTGATCTAACCTGAGATGACCCGATAATTTTTTTTAAACATAATGTGGGCAATTAATGCCCGAGCAGCTGTGCCAAAAACGGTGGCGCTGCGCTTAATTTTAGTGACTTAATTTATTGACTTAATTTAGTGACGTAACTACACACAAATTTTACACCAAAATCAGCTAAACTTTGCCAGGCCGTACAAATGCCACATTTGAAGCACAATGCAATCGAACAACTCCAAAAGATAGCAAATTTCAACAGCTACAAACCTGCTATCTCGGATTTTTAACAATTTTAGTTTTGACCCCAAAACAAAACAAAAAACGTTTTTTTTAGGGGAAAATTATCACAAAATCAAAACATTATTTAAATATTCAAAAACTCGGAAGATATGTCAGAGAACCATACCTCGGCAACTACCATACCAAATTTAAATCTGATATCTCCTTTTTTGACTGACTTATGACATTTAAAGTATGGGTAACTCATGAAGTCATATTTTGAAATTGCGTTTTTGGCTTTTATTGACTAGATACAGACGAAACAATGCCACCACTGTATTTCTGAGACAAAACTGGTCTAGCAAAATGTTTTTGTTTTTAGATTTAACAATGTCAAATTTAAAACATTCGGTGACCTGAATTTGACTTAAAATTGACATTTACTTCACGCAAATGAAGTCAGGTGGTAAAATGACTATCACTATCAAATTATACGTGGAAAATAACTCATAAAACATGTGTTGCAGGACTTTCATAGATATTTTGAGCCTTTTGTGACCTGTTGTGACCTGACCTTGACCTTGACCTTGGCCAACAATCTCAATTTAGCTCATGCAGGATATGTATCATACCTTTGGCAGCACTTTGGGTGAAACTGGTCGCAATCGAAGGCTTTGGATGGAAAGTATGGCCCATAAACTCAAATACACTGATTTTGACCTTTGACCTGACTGTGACCTGACATTTGACCTCACTTTGACATTTTTGAGCATGTTTGAGATTGTTATCATTCAGAGCTTTCGAATTCAGTCTTGTGCGTCTCGCTGTGATGATTAGTTCGGAAGATAACCAGGGGGTGACGTGTAACGCCCCCCCCCCCCCAGTCAATTCCGTTCTGCTCAGACTCCAGTCAATGCCGGGTTAAATTATATAAACATTTTTCCATACATTTGTTGAGAGTTGACGTGAGAGTTTACCAATCAGCGACGGGAATTGTCGTTGCTGATTGGTCACTGCTCCAAATCACACTTCTCAGTTCTCAACTAACACCGCTGGTGACTGCGCTCCCCCTGCATGCGTATTTCGGTTTCCCGCACTATAATTGCCACTGGCTAGCGTAAAAACGGACCTAAGTCAGTCCAAAATATGGATATTGCTTTGAAATTTGGTTTGGGCATCGTCCATACTTGTTTCTCCAATGTATCTTCCGGTTTTGAATATATTTTTGGAAATTTTGATTTTGTGATGACAAAAATGATTAATTTGTTTAAAATTTCCACAAAATCAAAATTTTCTAATATATTCAAAAACCGGAAGATATATTGGAGAACCAAGTATGGACGATGCCCAAGCCGAATTGCAAAACAATATCTATATTTTTGACTGACTTCAGGGGTGGTAATGTTTTATGTCCTTATTGATAAGGTCGGGGACAAAATGCTCCTTCTCATGAAGTACTCGGGGGTCAACATGGCAGCAAAAATCATTACTATGCCATTTCTGTGAAAATTTACTAAGCAATCATGCCCTTAGAAATACTGATCGTCAAAACCACTTCAGATGTATTATTCACTTAATCATCATATTCATCACGTCAGTATGTATGTTCATTTACTTTGGTATTAGCAGTTGCGTCTCAGCTCTTGATTGCCAATAAAATAAATTACATTAACAAAAAAAGATCCGACGAAAAACAAATCCGGATGATGGATTCAATACGTGGGGTCACTGAATCAAAAATGCACCTGGGTCTTCAAGAATGGCCTATCATAACAGGATCCAGACGGAATTGTGCTGATATCATGCGTATCCTCAGAATAGGAAGTATTTGAATATTTCTCCATTGACTTATAATGGGGAGGTCACGAAATTGACCCGACCTTAGGTCACCGATATAAAAAAATCCGAGATTAACTAATTGTAGGTGCAATACCCTTATGAAATCTTGTAAGTACCAAATCGATCGGCCAAAAACTGTGGCTGTAGTACGACCGCACACTTTTTTGGAGATGGGGTCACGCGACCTAGCCTGGTGACCAGACCTGAGATGACCCGTGGTCAAGAATTGTGCAATGTGTGGGCAATTGATGTCTTAACACGCGCCCTGGAGGGGGCGAAATCCGCCCACCCCTCCGGTTTTTCGAGGATAGCGTAAAAACGGCGGCGCGCAGCGCCGCCGTTTTTTGTATACCTGTTTAGAAATGAACTTCCCGCATTATGTAAGATTCTTGGCCTCAGGTCATCTCAGGTCAGGTCACCAGACCAGGTCACGTGATGACCACAACTCCAAAACGTTTGAAGTAGTACCACAGCCACAGTTTTACGCCGATCGGTTTCAATCTTGCAGGACTTCATAAGGTCATAGATACCAACAATTTGTTTATCTCGGATTTCTGATATCGGTGACCTAAGGTCAGGTCAATTTTGTGACCGCCAACACGTGTAACGAGGCGGATTTCCACTCGTGTCGTGATGAGTGTCTAGGCTCTCTCTTCCTGACTGGTGAAACAGTTGAGTTGAACGGCAGAGATGATATTTCGGGTCAGCAGTTTGTCAGAGTCACACCACCGGTTCAGTTGCCAACAGAGAGCACAGAGAGCCAGGCTAACAGCAGAGAGGCACGATGTTAGTGCTCCGAGGGTCAGCTCCGGACTGCCTTACCTCCCCTACTGTCAGCCAGCTAGGTGTTTATATACTCCGTCCAAAGGTCGCGCCCGACGCCTGAGGCGTGATGTAAAAACCTGTTTCAGCTGGTTCGGGCGTTAGCAACCTTTGTACGGACCCTGCTCCTCTGACGCACACAAAGAGCGAGGCCAACACAGCTTGTGTCTTTTAGCCATTTGGCACAGTCATCGTTAGTAGGGATGACTGCGCCACTTTTTGCTGCCGTCCAACACTAACAATGGCCGGCCGACGACGAGCAGGGCGTCGCACTGGAGCTGGTCTCGTGCCGTCCTAACACTAACACTGGCCGACCGACGGCGCGTAAAACTAACAACCGACCGACGGCGCGGGTCTGTTGTATACACTGGACTATATACAGACGGGATGACTGGCTGAAACCGAGCGTGTCCGTGGTCCCGACTGGTAGCCTAAGCCTCTAACCGAAACCCACCTAATGCAAGTTGAGTAAAATGGGACACATATCAAACGAACGATACACATAATATAGGCGAGGAACACTGTAGTGGCTCGGACTGACGCTACAATACCTCCCCCACTAATGAAAATAAGCATGTTTGGTAGGCTAGAAGAAAAAAATGCTCGCTCCCGACGCCTGAAGGGCAAAGGGAGACAACAAACTACCACACAGTACGGAAATCGCGGCGAACGAACGATAAATATATCTAAATAAAATCCACACACAGCACCGGACGCACGCGCGTCAGTGAGTAATATATACAAACAAAAAGGTCACACACAGCACCGGGCACACGCGCGTCAGCGTGGCCAATTGCGCCACCGTAGGAGCGGAGGCGACGAGGTGCTGGCGAGGGCTCGTAGAGCAGCGACGACGGGTCAGTCGTCCGATTCGTAGGTGCCTCACACCAGGGGAGATAGATAGGCGATCGGTCGCGCACCAGGAAGTGCAGACGCGGTCTGGGCCAGGGCGGTAGATGGAGCAACACCTCGTGTTGGTGATGCGTCCAGCCCGGCGAAGGGATGCACGGAGTGCAGAGCGCACGGTGGCGTACCGTGGCCATGGTCAGCTGGGGGCTTAGGCGAAGGCGAGACCACTGACACCGACTCTTGCAGTTCGATGGCTGGCTCTGGGGAGTCTGGCATGACTGCGGGGCGAACCAAATGAAAGCGGGGCAGAGCATAGTGACCGCGTTGGGGGCAGCAATGCTTAACCACAAAGCAGAGGCAAGCAACAACCAGTACACCGATAATGATTAGAAGCAACATTGACCTGGAAAAAGCCGCAGGACTCTCGGTTTGAACCTGCTCCAGGGGTAGGGCTTCCAATTGATCGAAATAGTCGTCAGCATTCATGTCATTAATATGCAGCGGCGGCAGGAGGGGGGCATGGCGAGATGAGATGTTAGTTAAAGTATCAGACCACTTCGAACGCCAAATAGGTAAGGAATTGTTATAATAGAGGGCCTCGGGCCGAAATGGTGGGAGTTCCAAGTGAGACTCACTGGCATAGTATGGGGGCAGATAGAATGTGTCACCGGAGGCGGAACACTCAATGTCGAGCGAGAGAATATCAACGGCCTTGAGGATGGAAAGCGTCCGACTCTTTTGTGAGGAGGCACAAAAGATAGTGACCTGAAAGGGTGGACGGGACACTACTAGCCATTGACCTTTGGTCAGATAGTAGGCCTTTGGTGCGTCATTCGAAGGTTTAATGTGAGGCGAGCAGAGAGCATGTATGGCGGTGGTGTCACGTTTGAAAAGAGCGGCTACACAAGAGGTTGATCCAGCGGTAGAATAAGCGGGTTCATGGAGTGGGCAGAAGGGTTGACGGGCAAGGATGCAAGTCTCGATTTCGGATTGGTCAGGCTGGATAAAGTGTTGACGGTTTTCTGACATCAGCAGATATCGGGGTTCGTCGGGATAATAACTCAGGGAAACATTGTGGTGATGCATAGGTACTTGGTACGGGAAAAAGCGATAAACATCAAAGGCATGAAGCGTGTGAAGTAGAGGCACGTAGAATAAGACATGATAGGCGTCTGCACCTTCAATTAGCTTAGTCTTGACAGTTCTGATATAATCGGGTATCTGGTTGGTTTCGAATGGTAAGGCAAAGCTAGATGGCAGGTTTTTGTTGATCCTGCGGAGAAGGCGTCCAAATTCAAGGCGGGGAATGAGTTCCTTATGAAGTATGCCAACTTGGGCCAGGGCTAGTTTGTGTGACAGCATGTTTAGCTCTGAGTATAAACGTTGGACGCTTTGCGTCACCCGTAGGATGTTATTCGTTACTTCAGAGATATGTAGTGAGATGTCAACGGTTTGGCTGTTCACACGAATTGTTTCGACTAGATTGCTACTTGCAGTGGTCATGGAATTTACAGCCTTTGTCAGTGATCTGAGGGCAAGACGATTCTTAGAAGTAGCAACACGGGTGGCATTTAAAACTCTTAGAGTACCGTTAAACTTATGTGCAATAGCCATATCCTTTTGATTGACAAGCTTTACGTTGTGAGTCAAATGTTTGATTTCACTCTCGGTTGCAGTGCCGAACAAGGATGACATGATGTTACCGATTCCATTAATTAATCCACGCTTTGGTCGCATAGGGTTAGTTTTGGACGAGGATGTTTGCGGTGTGCCTTGGTATTGTGGGGGATAGAGAAGGTCACCGAAAGTATCCGTTAAGTCTATCTCTTCACGTTGGAGTTGATTGATAGCCGCTTCTAATTGCTTTAGGGATACCTGCATCATGGTACGCCGAGCATCGGAGCCAAGCGTTCTGTTGGCTGCTTGTTGGGACCTCATGAATTTAGCCGTGTCTGCTAGCCGCGTGGTTGCTTGGGTCATTATATATATTTGCTTGCGATAAGGGGCAATGTTAGTTGAGACGGTAACTGCCCATGAGCTATAGCTCGGGTATATTTTACCAACAGGGATGAAGAGATGCCCTGGGTCAGTCGGGGTTTGGTCAGATGATGCTTGGAGCATCAGGGCGAGCCAGCCAAGGAGTGCGATTGTCATGGTCCGCATGGTCATCGCCTGTAAAGATAGAAAAACACATTTTAGCCAATGCTCGGAAACAGAAGCTTTGCACAAAACAACAATAGACCAGAAACTCTGGGGTGCCAATTGGACAGATCGTCAATAATAGCCGAATCCGCTTTTTCAAATGTCTGCTGGACTAGAGCGACATTTGGGGCTGCCGTCCCGTTAGACAGGCAGTCCGAGTCATATTGTACCCTTGGTCTTTTGTCATCGTTATTTGTCCGCTCATTAGATGAGTCGTGTTGTCTTTTTGGTACGTACCTTTGCCTGGCATTGGCGTACCTGTAACCTTCGAGAGGAGCGTTAGCGTCAGCAGGGCCTGGCAGGGGACCTTGCGACCTGAGGAAATATCTCCTCTGTGGCACCAACGTTGGTGCTGGGCTCCTCTGTGACAGCGGTGTCAGCTGACCGTGCTCACCACCTTCCGATGAATGTGGCGAGAAGACTGCGGGGCTGGCGGTTGCTGCTGAAGGCTGTAGCGGACTGGTTGTGTTTTCTACTGCTTCTTGCATTTCTCCTTCCTCTCCTGTTTCCTCTACTTCTTCTGTTTCTGTTGCAGCTCCGTCTGTCGGCTGCGCTGCAGGATTCGATGATGGCAGTTTGGTGTCATCCGTCAGCTGTACGGGGGCCGGCTGTGATGGTCCTTCGTTGGTGTACCAGATCTGGTCACTGAAGGGTAGCCGTGCGGCGCGCAGCGGTTGTTGACGGATGGGCTGATCTTCAGGCCTGACACCACTTACCTGTACAGGTCGACGAACAGAGTCGTACGTCCTGTCCCATGCATCGTTCGAATCCCGATGGCGGAGGTTTTCTGAGTGAACTATTTTTGTTTTGCCCGTGTTCATGTTTTTGATGCAATAGTTTTCTTCTCCCAATTTGGATACAATACGGAAGTAGTTTTTCCAGTAAAGTGTCAGTTTAGTGGAGTCACCTGGTCTAACAGAAGGATCGAAATAGTAAACCAAGTCACCTGGTTTAAAGTTGGACGGAGTAGCTGTTTTTGAAATGAGCGATTTGTTGTGTTCCCTAGATTGCTGTAAGTTGTTGGCGACCTGTGTGTATGCGTTGTGCAAGTGTTCGAACATGGCAGGCACGTAATCTTCCCCAAAGTAGCGAAGACGGGGCTGAAGTAATGTGTTTACCGGCAGCACAGGGTCGCGTCCATACATCACAAAGTACGGGGCATATTTTGTCGACTCATTCTTACTCATGCGATAAGCGCCTAAACATGGTTGTAAGATCTGGTCCCATTGGGTTTGATCTTCGCTAATTTGTTTTTGGATCATTTCGTTCATGCAGCGATGGAAACGTTCTGTTTTTCCATTTGACTGGGGATGATAGCTGGATGTACGGATCCTTGAAATTCCTAATTCTTTGTTCACAAGATTTAGTAACGCATTACAATACTCCGTTCCTTGATCGCTAATAATAAGTCGTGGGCATCCGTGGCGAGGGATAAATTCACTCAGAAGGAGCTGGGCCATTGTATTAGCAGATTTATCAGGGATGGCATATGCTTCGGGCCACCCACTGAAATGATCCACTATCGTACAAACATATTTGTTCCCTTCTTCAGAGACGGGAAACGGGCCACATGTATCAATACCTACAATTTCCATGGGGGCGTTAGGCATTGGCATGTCCTGCATCGGGCGTCTTTCTTTGTTCAACTTTTTACGTTGACATGTTTCGCAGGACTGAACATATTGGACGACATCTTTTAGCAGGTTTGGCCAATAATATGATTTCAAAATCTTGTCAGTTGTTTTCTCTATTCCCAAATGGCCTCCTAAATAACCATCATGAGCTCCTTTAAGAATAATCTTCCGATAGGCGGGCGGGATCACGAGTTGCATGCGGGTTTGTGGCCTAGTTTTCGTACCGTTTTCGACATGATATAAAAGATTGTCTTCCAAACAATATTTTGCCAGTACTTGAGGATTGGGGACCTCACTCTGTAGGTCTGAAATAATAATTTGTAGTTCATCATCCTCAAGCTGAGCTTGTCGTAATGATTTTTCATCGAAATCGTGATAGTCCCTTGGTTTCTGTTCCGACTCCTCTGACTCTACTTCCATCTGAACTGCGTTATCGACAACATTAACGTCAGCTACGTTAACGTCTGCAGTTTCTCCCTTCCAATCCAGAGACTCTAATGCCATCTGAACTGTGTTATCGACAACATGAACGTCAGCTACGTTAATGTCTGCAGTTTCTCCCTTCCAATCCAGAGACTCTAATGCCATCTGAACTGTGTTATCGACAACATGAACGTCAGTTACGTTAATGTCTGCAGTTTCTCCCTTCCAATCCAGATGCACATTGTCATTTAAATTTCCAGCAACGGGTGTATTGTGCAAGCGAGATAGCATATCTGCGGCTACATTTTTGGGACCAGAGATGTATTCGATTTTGCATGCATATTCGCCTAAAATAATGGCCCATCTTTGAATACGAGGATTTTTTTTTCATTTCACTGGTAAAGAGATGCTTTAGGGGCTTGTGATCTGTGTAAACGGTGATATCCGTGCCGATCAATATAGGTCTGAGTTTTTCCAAACTATAGACGATGGCGAACGCTTCGCGCTCGATAGTGGGCCATTTTTGTTTTTGTTCTGAAAACTGATGCGACACATACTGAATGACACGATCGTGACCATCGTGTTCTTGCATTAACACAGCACCTATTGCGTACTGTGATGCATCAGTATATAACTTGAATGGTTTCGAAATGTCTGGGAAGGCCAAAATCGGTGCTTGAAGTAGCGAATTTTTGAGGAACTCGAACGCGCTCTGTGCTTCATCTGACCATCTAAATCTAGCGTTTTTGCGAGTGAGGGGCTTTGCGATTTTGATGAAATTAGGCACATATTTCCTGTAGTATGAAGTCATACCCAAAAAACTGCGGGCTTCACGAATATTCTCTGGTGGCTGGAGATTTTTCATTACTGAGACTTTCTCTGAATCGACCGAGATTCCTTTGTCTGAGATAAGATGGCCGAGGTAATTGAGCTCTTTCTTGATGAAATCACATTTCGAAATTTTGAGTTTGAGATTGGCTTTGCGTAGTCTATCAAACACTTCTCCGAGGTGCCTGATATGTTCTTCAAACGTTTCACTGAACACCATAATGTCGTCTACAAAGGCAAGTGCAAAATGGCGAATATCGCCCAAAACTGCATTCATGCAATTTTGGAAAACGGCCGGGGCTCCTGTCATTCCGAATGGCATCTTATTGAATTCGAAAACTCCTGCATCTGTGCCAAAAGCAGTCTTCTCTTTGTCCTCTTCTTTGATTGGAATTTGCCAAAAACCTTGCTTCATGTCCAAACTAGTTCGAAACTTCGATTTTCCTAACGCGTAAAAGATATCTTCTGCTGATGGTATGCTGGCTGCAGGACGCACTGTAATGGCGTTTACTTTTCGAAAATCTACACAAAATCTCATAGAACCGTCTTTCTTTGGAACCAAAAGTACAGGAGACATCCAAGGTGAATTGCTACGTCGTATTACGTTGGCACTGAGCATTTCTCGAACTTGTCCTTCCAAAATGGGTCGGTATGCTAAAGGCGGACGTCTAGGGGGTTGATAAGACGGGGGATGGTTCTGCGTGTTAATTCTCATCTCCGTGACATTGGTAGATGTCAACTCATCGTCTTTTTGCACAAAAACGTCCAGATTGTTTTCCAAAAGTTTGACCAATGCGTCGCGTCGGTCTGCTGGGATATGATCGAAGTTGAATGTTGACAGTATGTCTGAAGGACTGATTTCTTTTTGGTTCTTTTGCTCTATTGTGACAGATGAGATATTAGAGCCTTGCTCTTCATCTCGGTATTTTGTTGCAATCCCTAATACTTGACGTTTCTTGAAACTAACGTATCTGCCAGTCTCATTGACAATAGCCCAAGGCATATGTTTGTTTTTGGAAAGTTTTACCAGTGCGTTGGGCATCAATATGCCTGGTTCGTTCTCAAAACATGGTGACGACGACAGTTGTGTGACTACAAAATTTTCACCAGCTTGCTTCCTTTTCGAAAAGAAGCATTTGACTTGTACGTCCGAACGTGGGAAGACGTCTACGTCCTCCGCGAGTCTCACAAGATTGATTTCTTTGTTTCCTTGTCCTTGTCTTTCTTTCAGTGGGTATACTGAACTTCCAATAATCAGAGTCTGAGTTTCAAAGTCTAATTTGGCTTTGCGAGCGTTCAAAAAGTCAATTCCTAGGATCATATCATGTTTGAAATCTTTTACCACCACAAAGTCATGGTACATTCGAACTTTTCCTAGAGTGATGCGAATTCTCACCGTTTGAGAAACTTCTAGCGAATGACCAGTAGCGGAGCGTAGAGTAATTTTTGACGAGCTTTGGGTGGGTTTGACCAGCTGAGGGTCACATAATTTCACAAATTCTTCGCTAACTAGGGAAAGTTGCGCGCCTGTGTCGAGAAGTGTTCTAAATTGATGGGTGCCAATATGTATGTCTATGTATGGGCAATTCTCGCTTACCTGTAGGATATACGCGGTTTGCGTTTTATCCTTTCCTGGGTGAGGCTCCTCTAGTTTCCCTGACGCTGGGATTGCTGAGGGACAGCGGTGGCGGCCGCTGCTCTCTTACGACATGCCCGCTGTACATATGTGTCCTGGGATGCCGCAGAAATGGCAGATTAGACGGTTGTCCAATGTCCAGCGATATTCCTTTGAAACATTGCCGTTAGTTCCCATTGGCGGTCTGTTTTGGACAGGGCGACGCGGCGGCGGACGGTTATCAAACCGGTTCTGGTACTGCTGTGGGGGAAATCGAGGCGGCTGCTGCTGGTACTGCTGGTCTATCTGAGGCTGGACCTGAAATGAAGGTTGTTGCTGTGGCTGTCGGGTCGATAGAACTTGGCAAATGTTTGCCAGTGTCTCTGTCACTGTGTCCAATTTCTGCTGCATTGTGTCCGTCATTTTAGCGATTGCGTTGCACTCCATGGGCTCAGGGGCAGATGAGTTGTCCGTAAACATAGATAAATGCTCGCTGACACGCTGCTCAGACATAGCGTGGTTGTAAGCGTCAGTCAGTGTAGTCGGCATTTTTCTGGCTATACTACTTTGAAGGCGTCGGTCTCTTAGTCCGTTAATGAAAGCGTTCGTTATGATCTCGACTACCTCTTTCTCTCCTAGTCGATCTGCATAGGCCTGACCGGCTAGCGAACATACCCTTTCAGCGTAGTCGGCTACTGTCTCGTTGGTGTGTTGCAGGGCGCATCTCAGTTTTTGTTTGGAACGAGCTGTGGGGTTCAAATGAGCGTAACGGGTGACCATCAGGTTCTTTAGCTGGGCCCATGAGTTCAGTCCGTCCTTGATTTCTCTGAAATAGTCGGTAGCGGTTCCTCTCAGTAGTTGAGAGGCAGCCCACAAAGTCTGTTGTTCGTCACCGTCTACAGCAGCATAAATATCGTCCATTTCCAGCATCCATTTTGAAAAAGCATCGGCATTCGATCCGTCAAAGGTGTTTTTTTGCTATGGGTTAGAGTTTGTGATAGTGCTAACTTGTTTCCGAGGCTTTTGACACAATGTGCCATCTGATCTACCATTGCCCTGGCCTCCATGACGTTAATTTGATCTTTATCAGGGAGGGATGGTGTGAGGCACTTACCTGCTGATTGTCTGGCCCACGGTAGCTGTTGCGATGTTCCTCTCACCACTCGTCTTCGCTGGGGACCTGGGCTGTCGCTGAGTTGCTGGTCCGTGCTTGGGCTGCTGCGGTGTTGCTGATCACTGTAGGCGTCCAGTCTGAATCCAGAAATGAGTGAAGAGTTGCAGCCGGAGTCTCGCAGTTGCAGGAGGTCCCTTCTTCGGCGCGCTTATCAGCGGTGCCACTGCTGATTGGAGGCTGGGGTCTGACAGCAGCTGCGATGGCAGCAGAGCTGATGGGCGCATACA
The DNA here is from genome assembly GCA_036785665.1 of Chirona hameri. Classification (NCBI taxonomy): domain Eukaryota; kingdom Metazoa; phylum Arthropoda; class Thecostraca; order Balanomorpha; family Balanidae; genus Chirona; species Chirona hameri. Next base: position 71,816 of record JAXIVJ010001844.1, on the reverse strand, counting down.
GCTTAGTTGTCACCTGATGCGGTAGTCGGTGGAGGTTCAGGCCAGTGATGCCGAGATGTGGTTGTTCGGTCGCACCGGCGGCTGGTGAGTCTTGGTCTGGCCAGCGGTAGTTGGGCGGAACTGGGCACGTGTCAGGCTCACTTGTGAGGCGGCCGAGCTGACGGCCTGGTATCGGCGGTTCCACGAACTGGTTAACAGTTGCCCAAGTCTCCAAGGTTATGTGCACTGGGTGACCAACCTGGCTGGGTGGCGTTCCAACGGCGCAGCGGGCCTCAGCCTGCTTAGCACGTAGAAACAGGTGCTGTTTCTGCGCAGTGCGGAACGTGCGGTTTGACGCGCCGATTCCGCAGCACCGAGCCAAGCAGTAGGCGCAGGAGCAGCGATGAAAGTTGCTAGTAGAGGTGGTGATTAAGTCGCATCCGCAGTCGTGGCAGTAGCCGCAGTCTGTGCAGCGGTGATCGTCTGGCTTATAATGACAAGCATAGTGATGCACGCGCTCCACAGAGAGGCGTCGGATGAAGTAGGCCTAGTGGTAGGGGCAGACGTCTTGTCCGTGGACGCTGAAGTTAGGCGCGCAGAGCAGATGGATGGATGGGATCAGAGCGTCCCAGCACACACACTGACCGTTTGAGTTGGAGTGGTAGTTTTTGCTCAAACTGGGCCGAGCTGAGTCGGCAAGTTCTCGATCCGGCTCCGTTGGTATCCGGAAGATGATGCTGGGCTGGCTCGTCTGTCTCTCCTGGCAGGGTCCGGACATAGAAGAGTCTAGAAGTAATCCGAGTCACGGCCCGGGTCACAAGGCACCACTGTAACGAGGCGGATTTCCACTCGTGTCGTGATGAGTGTCTAGGCTCTCTCTTCCTGACTGGTGAAACAGTTGAGTTGAACGGCAGAGATGATATTTAGGGTCAGCAGTTTGTCAGAGTTACACCACCGGTTCAGTTGCAACAGAGAGCACAGAGAGCCAGGCTAACAGCAGAGAGGCACGATGTTAGTGCTCCGAGGGTCAGCTCCGGACTGCCTTACCTCCCCTACTGTCAGCCAGCTAGGTGTTTATATGCTCCGTCCAAAGGTCGCGCCCGACGCCTGAGGCGTGATGTAAAAACCTGTTTCAGCTGGTTCGGGCGTTAGCAACCTTTGTACGGACCCTGCTCCTCTGACGCACACAAAGAGCGAGGCCAACACAGCTTGTGTCTTTTAGCCATTTGGCACAGTCATCGTTAGTAGGGATGACTGCGCCACTTTTTGCTGCCGTCCAACACTAACAATGGCCGACCGACGACGAGCAGGGCGTCGCACTGGAGCTGGTCTCGTGCCGTCCTAACACTAACACTGGCCGACCGACGGCGCGTAAAACTAACAACCGACCGACGACGCAGGTCTGTTGTATACACTGGACTATATACAGACGGGATGACTGGCTGAAACCGAGCGTGTCCGTGGTCCCGACTGGTAGCCTAAGCCTCTAACTGAAACCCACCTAATGCAAGTTGAGTAAAATGGGACACATATCAAAACGAACGATACACATAATATAGGCGAGGAACACTGTAGTGGCTCGGACAGACGCTACACACGGTTTTATCAATAACTATCGACATAATGAAGATAGAGAAGAGAAAACGGTACCAATATGTTTGTCTCGTCGAGACACGTCTCTCAATTTGCAACATGACCAACTTGGGTCACCACTTGACCTTGACCTGAGGTCAAATTTCTCACTTGACCTAACCAGGTCACCATTAATATGATTCGAAGCGCCTTGACAAGACACACGCGATGGCGTAAAAATTATTGCTTTATCTTTATTAGGTAAAAGGTTATTTGGGGAAAACAGTTTTGAAAAGAAAATAACCTTTTTGACATTCGATGACCTCTGGAGCCTAAACTATTGACCTGAGCTCAAATCTGAGGATTCCTATGTCGATTGCATTTTTGAATGACTTTCGATTGTTTTTTTCCGTTTGCTGCTAACTATCATAGTTCCCGAGATATTTGGGGGTGTTCGAACCGAAGTCTTGAAAACTTCAAAATCTGACCCTTGATGACCTCTGGTGACCTCAATATTGACCTAAAAAAAAATTAACGAAATACTTTCGAAAGAGCTTGTCTCGAGCTATCTAACGGCGTTTCCCGCTTGTCGCTACGTTGCGTGGTTTTCGAGATCATAGGGGGGGGGGGGCGAAATCCGCCCCCCCTCCAGGGCGTGTTATTATCAGAGGCCCTCCAGGGCGCGTGTTAACAGCTGTGCCAAAAACGGCGGCGCTGCGCGCAGCCGTTTGTTTTACTATCCTCGAAAAACGTTAGGTTGGGGGGCGTCTAAACCCCCCACCCCCGGCACGGCGCGGGAAATCCGGACAGTCGATTCCCCCGGGGGCGGGCCGGGGTGCTAATGCATTTTCAATGGAGGTCCACTGTCAGGACAGTGGATTTCACTGTCCTGGGACCCCATCCCTTTAACTCGAAAACTAAAAGAGCTAGAAGGAGGCAGAAAAAAAACGTTCAAAAGCTACCGACAAGCACATTCGAAGGTACTTTAGATGTGTTTTCTTCAAGTCAATATTGAGGTCACCAGAGGTCATCAAAGGTCAGATTTTCAAGTTTTAGGACTTCGCTCTAGAGACCCCCAGATATTACAGGAACTAGGAACACACATAGCTAGGAACACACAGAAAAAAAAAGTAATGGAAAGCTCTTGAAAAAATGCATTCGCCAAGGTGTCCTCTAATTTGAGCTCAGGTCAAAAGTTTAGGCTCCAGAGCTCATCAAATGTCAAAAAGGTTTACAAAAACGGCATCACGAATAGCCTTTTACCTAATAACGACAAGGCAGTAATGTTGACGTCATCGTGCTTGTCTCGTCAAAACGCTTCGCCTCATATTAGTGTTGACCAGGTCAGGTCAACTTACAAATGTAACCTCAGGTCAAGGTCAATTGGTGGTGACTCAAGTAGGTCATGCTGCATATGGGAAGACGAGCCGCGACGAGATAAACACCGATAGTGTTGGTTTTAGTGATAGTGTCGGTTTTACTTCCTTCTCTATCGTCATTATGTCGAGAGTTATTGACATAAAACTGTTGGTGACCTCGGATGACCTCGACTGACCCTGTAGGGGTCACTTAACAAAAATGGTACCTAGGTCATCAAGAACGTTCTATAATAACATGATCCAGAAGGAATTAAACTGCTATCTTGCGTCTCCTTAGAAGAGGAAGCATTTTAATATTTCCCCTTATACTTATAATGAGGCGGTCACGAAATTAAACCGACCTTAGGTCGCTGATATTAAAAATCCCAGACAAACGAATTGTACATTTATGTGACCTTATGAAATCCTGCAAGTGTAAAACCGATCATCCCAAAACTGTGACTGTGGTACGACCACAAGTTTTTTTTGGGAGGTGGGGTCACGTGACCTGGTCTGGTGGCCTGACCTAAGATGACCCGATTATTTTTTTGTTACATAATGTGGACAATTGATGCATAAACAGCTGTGCCAAAAATGGCGGAGCTGCGCTTCGCCGTTTTTCCGCTATCCGCGAAAACCCTGAGGGGGTGTCTAATGCCCCCGCCCCCCGGCACGGCGCTGGTTAAAATATAGAGATGATGTGAGCATGCAGCCAGGTGTTGGGTATTCATGTGAAGTTAAAAAAATAACCCCAGCTGCGCTGGGGTCATTTTTGTACGTGCCACTTTTTGTCGGGGCCACTCAGAGCACTGTTGCCACCCCTGACTGACTTATGTCCGGTTTTACGCTAGTCGGTAGAGTATGCGGGAAACTGAAATACTGCGCGTGCCCACTGGTCAAATCGCAAACGTAAACATCACCAAACGTAATATACGTCAAGTTGACCCACATTCAGCCCAGATTCAGCCCAGCCCAGATTCGGGCTACCATATGTAAAGGAAAACTTTACCAGCCAAAATGTCAATACATATCCATCAAACCCGTTCAAAGAGGGTATCATTCGAAAGTTCTCGTCGCAACGAACACAACCGTACCCTTGAACTGCCGTATCTTGCCCACGGAGAGCCCCACACCCGTCCGAACACGCAGTCACCCAAAAGACAATAAGTGACACAAATAGCGCATCAATTAGCTCAAGACTCCGTATCATCGTGTAGAAACAGGTACGTAGGAACACCACGAAAAGTGTGAGGGGGGGGGCAGTGAAACTTTGACCTTGTCTTGAAAGAACCCCAACCCAATATACAAGATTTCTTTGCAGATTTAAGCTCTTCTCGCCTTGGCGAACCTTTTGCTATCAACAAATTTACTCTTCGAGTAAAAGACAAGATTTTAGCCCAAAACATGGCCGAAAAGTGTGTGGGGGGCATGGCCTCCCTGCACCCCCCCCCCCCCCCCCCCCTCTGTTCCTACGCCTATGTGTAGAAACTTCGTCTGCAGTCTTCCACAAATGTGTTAATGCGTGACACTCAAAAGAACAGCCAGCAGAGGCCGTCAAACTTTCCACTTATATTCAATATCGATATGAGTTAACCTACTCGCGAGTTGGCGGGACGCGGCGACTTCGACCAGGCTCAGTGAAATAATAGAACAGCATATGCCGGAGCCGAAAATCATAGTCGCTATTCGTGACATTTACAAATTTGACCTCCAGAGCCACTCAAGACTGGCAAAAATGCCCCCCTCCCATGCTAACATGCAGTCACTCAAACGGAAATACGTAACAAAAGAACGCACCAATTAGCTCAAGACTCCACGTAATGGTGTAAAAATGTCTTCCGCATATATCCAGAAAGTGGCAATGGGTGACACTTAAAAGTACAGCCTCCGGCAGCTGCCAAACTTTACAATTCTTTTCGATATTGACATGATTTAACCTACTCGCTGAGTTGGTGGGATGCGGCGATTTCAACGAAACTCAGGGAGATAATAGAACAGCTCATGCCGGATCCGAAAATCATAGACCCGCTCCGGTCCCCTGCATCTCCCGCCTCTGCCGCTCCGGTCCCCTGCCGCTCCCGCCTCTGCCGCTCCGGTCCCCTGCATCTCCCGCCTCTGCCGCTCCGGTCCCCTGCATCTCCCGCCTCTGCCGCTCCGGTCCCCTGCATCTCCCGCCTCTGCCGCTGCGGTCCCCTGCATCTCCTGCCTCTGCCGCTCCGGTTCCCTGCCGCTCCGGTCCCCTGCATCTCCCGCCTCTGCCGCTCCGGTCCCCTGCATCTCCCACCTCTGCCGCTCCGGTCCCCTGCCGCTCCGGTCCCCTGCATCTCCCGCCTCTGCCGCTCCGGTCCCCTGCGTCTCCCGCCTCTGCCGCTCCGGTCCCCTGCCGCTCCGGTCCCCTGCATCTCCCGCCTCTGCCGCTCCGGTCCCCTGCATCTCCCGCCTCTGCCGCTCCGGTCCCCTGCATCTCCCGCCTCTGCCGCTCCGGTCCCCTGCCGCTCCGGTCCCCTGCATCTCCCGCCTCTGCCGCTCCGGTCCCCTGCATCTCCCGCCTCTGCCGCTCCGGTCCCCTGCATCTCCCGCCTCTGCCGCTCCGGTCCCCTGCATCTCTCGCCTCTGCCGCTGCGGTCCCCTGTATCTCCCGCCTCTGCCGCTCCGGTTCCCTGCATTTCCCGCCTCTGCCGCTCCGGTCCCCTGCATCTCCCGCCTCTGCCGCTCCGGTCCCCTGCATCTCCCGCCTCTGCCGCTCCGGTCCCCTGCATCTCCCGCCTCTGCCACTCCGGTCCCCTGCATCTCCCGCCTCTGCCGCTCCGGTCCCCTGCATCTGCCGCCTCTGCCGCTCCGGTCCCCTGCATCTCCCGCCTCTGCCGCTCCGGTCCCCTGCATCTCCCGCCTCTGCCGCTCCGGTCCCCTGCATCTCCCGCCTCTGCCGCTCCGGTCCCCTGCATCTCCCGCCTCTGTCGCTCCGGTCCCAGCATCTCCCACCTCTGTCGCTCCGGTCCCCTGCATCTCCCGCCTCTGCCGCTCCGGTTCCCTGCCGCTCCGGTCCCCTGCATCTCCCGCCTCTGCCGCTCCGGTCCCCTGCATCTCCCGCCTCTGCCGCTCCGGTTCCCTGCCGCTCCGGTCCCCTGCATCTCCCGCCTCTGCCGCTCCGGTCCCCTGCATCCCCCGCCTCTGCCGCTCCGGTCTCCTGCATCTCCCGCCTCTGCCGCTCCGGTTCCCTGCCGCTCCGGTCCCCTGCATCTCCCGCCTCTGCCGCTCCGGTCCCCTGCATCTCCCGCCTCTGCCGCTCCGGTCCCCTGCCGCTCCGGTCCCCTGCATCTCCCGCCTCTGCCGCTTCGGTCCCCTGCCGCTCCGGTCCCCTACATCTCCCGCCTCTGCCGCTCCGGTCCCCTGCATCTCCCGCCTCTGCCGCTCCGGTCCCCTGCCGCTCCGGTCCCCTGCATCTCCCGCCTCTGCCGCACTGGTCCCCTGCATCTACCGCCTCTGCCGCTCCGGTCCCCTGCCGCTCCGGTCCCCTGCATCTCCCGCCTCTGCCGCTCCGGTCCCCTGCCGCTCCGGTCCCCTGCATCTCCCGCCTCTGCCGCTCCGGTCCCCTGCATCTCCCGCCTCTGCCGCTCCGGTCCCCTGCATCTCCCGTCTCTGCCGCTCCGGTCCCCTGCATCTCCCGCCTCTGCCGCTGCGGTCCCCTGCATCTCCCGCCTCTGCCGCTCCGGTCCCCTGCCGCTCCGGTCCCCTGCATCTCCCGCCTCTGCCGCTGCGGTCCCCTGCATCTCCCGCCTCTGCCGCTCCGGTCCCCTGCCGCTCCGGTCCCCTGCATCTCCCGCCTCTGCCGCTCCGGTCCCCTGCATCTCCCGCCTCTGCCGCTCCAGTCCCCTGCCGCTCCGGTCCCCTGCATCTCCCGCCTCTGCCGCTCCGGTCCCCTGCATCTCCCGCCTCTGCCGCTCCGGTCCCCTGCCGCTCCGGTCCCCTGCATCTCCCGCCTCTGCCGCTCCGGTCCCCTGCATCTCCCGCCTCTGCCGCTCCGGTCCCCTGCATCTCCCGCCTCTGCCGCTCCGGTCCCCTGCATCTCCCGCCTCTGCCGCTCCGGTCCCCTGCCGCTCCGGTCCCCTGCATCTCCCGCCTCTGCCGCTCCGGTCCCCTGCATCTCCCGCCTCTGCCGCTCCGGTCCCCTGCCGCTCCGGTCCCCTGCATCTCCCGCCTCTGCCGCTCCGGTCCCCTGCCGCTCCGGTCCCCTGCATCTCCCGCCTCTGCCGCTCCGGTCCCCTGCCGCTCCGGTCCCCTGCATCTCCCGCCTCTGCCGCTCCGGTCCCCTGCATCTCCCGCCTCTGCCGCTCCGGTCCCCTGCATCTCCCGCCTCTGCCGCTCCGGTCCCCTGCATCTCCCACCTCTGCCGCTCTGGTCCCCTGCATCTCCCGCCTCTGCCGCTCCGGTCCCCTGCATCTCCCGCCTCTGCCGCTCCGGTCCCCTGCATCTCCCGCCTCTGTCGCTCCGGTCCCCTGCATCTCCCGCCTCTGCCGCTCCGGTCCCCTGCATCTCCCGCCTCTGCCGCTCCGATCCCCTGCATCTCCCGCCTCTGCCGCTCCGGTCCCCTGCATCTCCCGCCTCTGCCGCTCCGGTCCCCTGCATCTCCCGCCTCTGCCGCTCCGGTCCCCTGCATCTCCCGCCTCTGCCGCTCCGGTCCCCTGCATCTCCCGCCTCTGCCGCTCCGGTCCCCTGCATCTCCCGCCTCTGCCGCTCCGGTCCCCTGCATCTCCCGCCTCTGCCGCTCCGGTCCCCTGCATCTCCCGCCTCTGCCGCTCCGGTCCCCTGCATCTCCCGCCTCTGCCGCTCCGGTCCCCTGCATCTCCCGCCTCCGCCGCTCCGGTCCCCTGCCGCTCCGGTCCCCTGCATCTCCCGCCTATGCCGCTCCGGTCCCCTGCATCTCCCGCCTCTGCCGCTCCGGTCCCCTGCCGCTCCGGTCCCCTGCATCTCCCGCCTCTGCCGCTCCGGTCCCCTGCATCTCCCGCATCTGCCGCTCCGGTCCCCTGCATCTCCCGCCTCTGCCGCTCCGGTCCCCTGCATCTCCCGCCTCTGCCGCTCCGGTCCCCTGCATCTCCCGCCTCTGCCGCTCCGGTCCCCTGCATCTCCCGCCTCTGCCGCTCCGGTCCCCTGCCGCTCCGGTCCCCTGCATATCCCGCCTCTGCCGCTCCGGTCCCCTGCCGCTCCGGTCCCCTGCATCTCCCACCTCTGCCGCTCCGGTCCCCTGCCGCTCCGGTCCCCTGCATCTCCCGCCTCTGCCGCTCCGGTCCCCTGCATCTCCCGCCTCTGCCGCTCCGGTCCCCTGCATCTCCCGCCTCTGCCGCTCTGGTCCCCTGCATCTCCCGCCTCTGCCGCTCCGGTTCACTGCCGCTCCGGTCCCCTGCATCTCCCGCCTCTGCCGCTCCGGTCCCCTGCATCTCCCGCCTATGCCGCTCCGGTCCCCTGCCGCTCCGGTCCCCTGCATCTCCCGCCTCTGCCGCTCCGGTCCCCTGCATCTCCCGCCTCTACCGCTCCGGTCCCCTGCATCTCCTGCCTCTGCCGCTCCGGTCCCCTGCCGCTCCGGTCCCCTGCATCTCCCGCCTCTGCCGCTCCGGTCCCCTGCCGCTCCGTTCCCCTGCATCTCCCGCCTCTGCCGCTCCGGTCCCCTGCATCTTCCGCCTATGCCGCTCCGGTCCCCTGCATCTCCCGCCTCTGCCGCTCCGGTCCCCTGCCGGTCCGGTCCCCTGCATCTACCGCCTCTGCCGCTCCGGTCCCCTGCATCTCCCGCCTCTGCCGCTCCGGTCCCCTGCATCTCCCACCTCTGCCGCTCCGGTCCCTGCATCTCCCGCCTCTACCGCTCCGGTCCCCTGCATCTCCCGCCTCTGCCGCTCCGGTCCCCTGCCGCTCCGGTCCCCTGCATCTCCCGCCTCTGCCGCTCCGGTCCCCTGGCGCTCCGGTCCCCTGCATATCCCGCCTCTGCCGCTCCGGTCCCCGGCATCTCCCGCCTCTGCCGCTCCGGTCCCCTGCCGCTCCGGTTCCCTGCATCTCCCGCCTCTGCCGCTCCGGTCCCCTGCCGCTCCGGTCCCCTGCATCTCCCGCCTCTGCCGCTCCGGTCCCCTGCCGCTCCGGTCCCCTGCATCTCCCGCCTCTGCCGCTCCGGTCCCTGCATCTCCCGCCTCTGCCGCTCCGGTCCCCTGCATCTCCCGCCTCTGCCGCTCCGGTCCCCTGCATCTCCCGCCTCTGCCGCTCCGGTCCCCTGCATCTCCCGCCTCTGCCGCTCCGGTCCCCTGCATCTCCCGCCTCTGCCGCTCCGGTCCCCTGCATCTCCCGCCTCTGCCGCTCCGGTCCCCTGCATCTCCCGCCTCTGCCGGTCCGGTCCCCTGCATCTCCCGCCTCTGCCGCTCCAGTCCCCTGCATCTCCCGCCTCTGCCGCTCCGGTCCCCTGCATCTCCCGCCTCTGCCGCTCCGGTCCCCTGCATCTCCCGCCTCTGCCGCTCCGGTCCCCTGCCGCTCCCGCCTCTGACGCTCCGGTCCCCTGCATCTCCCGCCTCTGCCGCTCCGGTCCCCTGCCGCTCCGGTCCCCTGCATCTCCCGCCTCTGCCGCTCCGGTCCCCTGCATCTCCCGCCTCTGCCGCTCCGTTCCCTGTCGCTCCGGTCCCCTGCATCTCCCGCCTCTGCCGCTCCGGTCCCCTGCATCTCCCGCTTCTGCCGCTCCGGTCCCCTGCATCTCCCGCCTCTGCCGCTCCGGTCCCCTGCCGCTCCGGTCCCCTGCATCTCCCGCCTCTGCCGCTCCGGTCCCCTGCATCTCCCGCCTCTGCCGCTCCGGTCCCCTGCCGCTCCCGCCTCTGACGCTCCGGTCCCCTGCATCTCCCGCCTATGCCGTTCCGGTCCCCTGCATCTCCCGCCTCAGCCGCTCCGGTCCCCTGCCGCTCCGGTCCCCTGCATCTCCCGCCTCTGCCGTTCCGGTCCCCTGCATCTCCCGCCTCTGCCGCTCCGGTCCCCTGCCGGTCCGGTCCCCTGCATCTCCCGCCTCTGCCGTTCCGGTCCCCTGCATCTCCCGCCTCTGCCGCTCCGGTCCCCTGCCGCTCCGGTCCCCTGCATCTCCCGCCTTTGCCGCTCCGGTCCCCTGCATCTCCCGCCTCTGCCGCTCCGGTCCCCTGCATCTCCCGCCTCTGCCATTCCGGTCCCCTGCATCTCCCGCCTCTGCCGCTCCGTTCCCCTGCCGCTCCTGTCCCCTGCATCTCCCGCCTCTGCCGCTCCGGTCCCCTGCATCTCCCGCCTCTGCCGCTCCGGTCCCCTGCATCTCCCGCCTCTGCCGCTCTGGTCCCCTGCATCTCCCGCCTCTGCCGTTCCGGTCCCCTGCATCTCCCGCCTCTGCCGCTGCGGTCCCCTGCATCTCCCGCCTCTGCCGCTCCGGTCCCCTGCATCTCCCGCCTCTGCCGCTCCGGTCCCCTGCATCTCCCGCCTCTGCCGCTCCGGTCTCCTGCATCTCCCGCCTCTGCCACTCCGGTCCCCTGCATCTCCCGCCTCTGCCGATCCGGTCCCCTGCCGCTCCCGCCTCTGACGCTCCGGTCCCCTGCATCTCCCGCCTCTGCCGCTCCGGTCCCCTGCATCTCCCGCCTCTGCCGCTCCGGTCCCCTGCATCTCCCGCCTCTGCCTCTCCGGTCCCCTGCCGCTCCGGTCCCCTGCATCTCCCGCCTCTGCCGATCCGGTCCCCTGCCGCTCCGGTCCCCTGCATCTCCCGCCTCTGCCGCTCCGGTCCCCTGCATCTCCCGCCTCTGCCGCTCCGGTCCCCTGCATCTCCCGCCTCTGCCGCTCCGGTCCCCTGCATCTCCCGCCTCTGCCGCTCCGGTCCCCTGCCGCTCCGGTCCCCTGCATCTCCCGCCTCTGCCGGTCCGGTCCCCTGCATCTCCCGCCTCTGCCGCTCCGGTCCCCTGCATCTCCCGCCTCTGCCGCTCCGGTCCCCTGCCGCTCCGGTCCCCTGCATCTCCCGCCTTTGCCGCTCCGGGCCCCTGCATCTCCCGCCTCTGCCGCTCCGGTCCCCTGCCGTTCCGGTCCCCTGCATCTTCCGCCTCTGCCGCTCCGGTCCCCTGCATCTCCCGCCTCTGCCGCTCCGGTCCCCTGCCGCTCCGGTCCCCTGCATCTCCCGCCTCTGCCGCTCCGGTCCCCTGCATCTCCCGCCTCTGCCGCTCCGGTCCCCTGCATCTCCCGCCTCTGCCGCTCCGGTCCCCTGCATCTCCCGCCTCTACCGCACCGGTCCCCTGCATCTCCCGCCTCTGCCGCTCCGGTCCCCTGCATCTCCCGCCTCTGCCGCTCCGGTCCCCTGCCGCTCCGGTCCCCTGCATCTCCCGCCTCTGCCGCTCCGGTCCCCTGCATCTCCCGCCTCTGCCGCTCCGTTTCCCTGCATCTCGCGCCTCTGCCGCTCCGGTCCCCTGCATCTCCCGCCTCTGCCGCTCCGGTCCCCTGCATCTCCCGCCTCTGCCGCTCCGGTCCCCTGTATCTCCCGCCTCTGCCGCTCCTGTCCCCTGCATCTCCCGCCTCTGCCGCTCCGGTCCCCTGCATCTCCCGCCTCTGCCGCTCCGGTCTCCTGCATCTCCCGCCTCTGCCGCTCCGGTCCCCTGCATCTCCCGCCTCTGCCGCTCCGGTCCCCTGCCGCTCCGGTCCCCTGCATCTCCCGCCTCTGCCGCTCCGGTCCCCTGCATCTCCCGCCTCTGCCGCTCCGGTCCTCTGCCGCTCCGGTCCCCTGTAACTCCCGCCTCTGCCGCTCCGGTCCCCTTCCTCTCCCGCCTCTGCCGCTCTGGTCCCCTGCATCTCCCGCCTCTGCCGCTCCGGTCCCCTGCATCTCCCGCCTCTGCCGCTCCGGTCCCCTGCCGCTCCGGTCCCCTGCATCTCCCGCCTCTGCCGCTCCGGTCCCCTGCATCTCCCGCCTCTGCCGCTCCGGTCCCCTGCATCTCCCGCCTCTGCCGCTCCGGTCCCCTGCCGCTCTGGTCCCCTGCATCTCCCGCCTCTGCCGCTCCGGTCCCCTGCATCTCCCGCCTCTGCCGCTCCGGTCCCCTGCATCTCCCGCCTCTGCCGCTCCGGTCCTCTGCCGCTCCGGTCCCCTGTAACTCCCGCCTCTGCCGCTCCGGTCCCCTTCCTCTCCCGCCTCTGCCGCTCCGGTCCCCTGCATCTCCCGCCTCTGCCGCTCCGGTCCCCTGCATCTCCCGCCTCTGCCGCTCCGGTCCCCTGCATCTCCCGCCTCTGCCGCTCCGGTCCCCTGCATCTCCCGCCTCTGCCGCTCCGGTCCCCTGCCGCTCCGGTCCCCTGCATCTCCCGCCTCTGCCGCTCCGGTCCCCTGCATCTCCCGCCTCTGCCGCTCCGGTCCCCTGCATCTCCCGCCTCTGCCGCTCCGGTCCCCTGCCGCTCCGGTCCCCTGCATCTCCCGCCTCTGCCGCTCCGGTCCCCTGCATCTCCCGCCTCTGCCGCTCCGGTCCCCTGCATCTCCCGCCTCTGTTGCTCCGGTCCCCTGCATCTCCCGCCTCTGCCGCTCCGGTCCCCTGCATCTCTCGCCTCTGCCGCTCCGGTCCCCTGCATCTCCCACCTCTGCCGCTCCGGTCCCCTGCCGCTCCCGCCTCTGCCGCTCCGGTCCCCTGCATCTCCCGCCTCTGCCGCTGCGGTCCCCTGCATCTCCCGCCTCTGCCGCTCCGGTCCCCTGCCGCTCCGGTCCCCTGCATCTCCCGCCTCTGCCGCTCCGGTCCCTTGCATCTCCCGCCTCTGCCTCTCACGCCCCTGCCGCTCCGGTCCCCTGCATCTCCCGCCTCTGCCGCTGCGGTCCCCTGCATCTCCCGCCTCTGCTGCTCCGGTCCCCTGCCGCTCCGGTCCCCTGCATCTCCCGCCTCTGCCTCTCACGCCCCTGCCGCTCCGGTCCCCTGTAACTCCCGCCTCTGCCGCTCCGGTCCCCTTCCTCTCCCGCCTCTGCCGCTCCCGCCCCTGCCTCTCCCGCCCCGGCCGCTCCCGAGTCCCGCCCTGCCGGCCGGGCCGTGTTGTTTGTTTATTGCCTCCCAAACATCGTCCGGGCTGCCTCCGGCCGGCCAGTCCGCCCGAGTGCTGCGCACCACACACACGTGCATACATACGGCGTCGCCAGCGCAGTGCGGCGAGGGAGCCTGAGACCGTTGTCGGCGTGATAGCGTGGCACCGACTCACTCGGCGGTGCTAAGGGTGGCACCGACTCACTCGGCGGTGCTACGGGCGGTACCGGCTCACTCGGCGGTGCTACGGGTGGTACCGGCTGACTCTGCGGTGCTACGGGTGGTACCGGCTGACTCGGCGGTGCTAAGGGCGGCACCGACTCACTCGGCGGTGCTAAGGGTGGCACCGACTCACTCGGCGGTGCTACGGGCGGTACCGGCTGACTCGGCGGTGCTAAGGGCGGCACCGACTCACTCGGCGGTGCTACGGGTGGTACCGGCTGACTCGGCGGTGCTAAGGGCGGCACCGACTCACTCGGCGGTGCTACGGGCGGTACCGGCTCACTCGGCGGTGCTAAGGGTGGCACCGACTCACTCGGCGGTGCTACGGGCGGTACCGGCTGACTCGGCGGTGCTAAGGGCGGCACCGACTCACTCGGCGGTGCTACGGGCGGTACCGGCTGACTCGGCGGTGCTAAGGGCGGCACCGACTCACTCGGCGGTGCTACGGGCGGTACCGGCTCACTCGGCGGTGCTAAGGGCGGCACCGACTCACTCGGCGGTGCTACGGGCGGTACAGGCTGACTCGGCGGTGCTACGGGTGGTACCGGCTGACTCGGCGGTGCTACGGGCGGTACCGGCTCACTCGGCGGTGATGCGGCTGCTGCTGTTTGTGACGCTGGTGGCGGCGGGGAGCGGACCGCGGGCAACGGCGGCTCGGCAGCCGGCCAGCAGCACGGCCAAGGTGTTCCTCCGGCCGAAACTAGTCAATACCGTCCAGAAAGAGTTCCTTAGCTTCGCAATCGACGACGGCCTGGCCAAGAAGAACTGGGGAAATATGGACTTCGGGTAAGGACGGGGTGCTGTGAAATGTTGATTCACGAACAGTTTAGAAGGTCTGGAAATGGCCCATCTTATACTGTGAATGGGCCCGTCTTAAGCTCAGAATGGGCCAATCTCAGATTTTGAAAGGGCCCATCGTAAACGCAGAAAGGGACCGATTCAGGCCTGGAGAGGGTCCATTTTAGGCTTTGAAAGTGAGCATCTCAGTTCCGGAAAAGACCCATGTCTGCTCTTAGGCCAGGTAAGGGCCCATCTCAGGTCCAGAGAAGGCCCGTATAATTTGGCCCTGAATGGGGAATTTTTAGGTCTGGAGAGGACTGGGAAGGGCCAATCTTTGAGCTGTAGAAGAACCGTTTCGGTAAATTCGGCCAAGAAAGGCCCCAGAACTGGTTAGGGCTCATCTTACCCTTGGACTCAGATATGGCATGAACAATGATAGCTCACATGCAGACCGGAATAGGCACATCTCAGATCTGGAAAGGGTCCAACAAAGTCGTAAAAAAACCTATCCTTGTCTTGAGTCTGGGAATAGTCCAATTTAGGCCGGAAAGGGACCATCTCAGGTCTGGAAAAGGCCAATCAGAGGTCTTGAAAGGACCCATCTTTAGACCAGAAAAGGACCATCATCGGCTCAGATGCCTGATGCCTCAGAAAGCTGCCCATCTGGCATCCGGGGGGAGGGGGTGGCAAAGGCCCATTTTGCTAAAATTGAAGGGAAAATGCCCCCTGCCCCGGGCCCCGGGCGTAGAGGGTTACATTAACCATGCGGCGTCAGGCGTCAGAAGTGTACGGGGGACGGGGCATTGACAAAAATATAAATAAATACAATACAAATGAGCTGGGGCAGAACACACAGCCTTGGTCGAACGAATCCTGGATCCGCTTTTGTCATCATGATTCGTGATCCTTTGTTTTTAAGATTTGTGTGAGAGGTTCGGTAATTGGGTGATGTCCATTGATGGCGGAGGCGGGAAAGGGGCAGGAGGGACAAGTTGCCCCCCCCCCCCCACACCAATTCCAGCCGCAATGAACATTAACACAATGGGCTCAGTCCTGGGCCCATTGCTTTTTATAGTATTTGTGAATGCAATTGAGAACAGTATAGACAGCAAAGTCTTGAAATTTGCAGACGATCTAAAAGTTGTCAGGATTATTAGAGGAAAACATGATCAGGATGTTTTTCAATCAGATCTGGACAAGCTAGTTGAGTGGTCTGAAGCATGGCAGATGAAATTCAATTTGAGTAAATGTAAGATTATGCACGCTGGACGGGTTAGCAGTAAACATAGGTATGAAATGGGTGGGCAGAAAATGGAGCAGATTGAAAAGGAAAGAGATTTAGGTGTCGTGGTAAACAATAGACTATCAGCGTCAGACCAGGTTGTAGAAGCTAGGAAAAAGGCACTTAGAATGCTAGGGGCCATTAACAGAAATGTTTCCTACAAGAGTGAAAAGGTAATAACAAAACTGTATTGTGCATACGTTAGACCACATTTGGGGTATTGTGTACAAGCCTGGTCTCCAACATATGAGAAAGATTGCTGGTTGTTAGAAAGAGTTCAAAAAAGGGCAACAAAAATGGTTAATTGTCTTGGTAGTTTACCTTATGAAGATAGATTAAAGAAATTGGGTATGTTTTCACTTAGATATAGAAGGCTAAGAGGAGATCTAATTGAAGTCTTCAAATTTGTAAATAGTCAGCATTCTGGATATTTAAAGGGTATGTTTGAGTTCAATAGGGAAAATCGAGGTAGAGGTCATCAGCATAAACTCATTATGAAACAAAGTAGGACTAGGCTACGACAGTCATTTTTCAGTAGAAGGGTTGTAGGACATTGGAATATGCTACCAGGGGATGTCGCTGATGCAGTGACACTTGCTTCCTTCAAAATTAGATTAGATAAATACTTTACAGAGAAGGGATTAGTTCATAAATACTCGTGGGATTAGCCTTCTTTTATGCAGGTAGAGTAAGGTGATTTGAAGGGGCGAGACTGGTGGAGGGGGGGGGGGGTGGGGGTGGGGTGGGGTGCAACCTCGGATGGGCCCAAGAGGCTCTTTGTTGCACTTTTCTTTTATGTCTTTATGTCTAACACGCGCCTTGGAGGGGGGGGGGGGCGAAATCCCCCACCCCCCCTCCGGTTTTTCAAGGATAGCGCAAAAATGGTGGCGCGCAGAGCCGCCGTTTTTTGCACACCTGTTTAGCAATGAACTTCTCACATTATGCACAATTATTGACCTCGGGGGTCATTTCAGGTCAGGTCACCAGATCAGGTCACGTGATGACCTCCACTCCAAAACGTTTGCAGTAATACCACAGCCACAGTTTTCAGCTGATCGGTTTCAATCTTGCAGGATTTCATAAGCTCATAAATACCAACCATTTGTATATCTCGGATTTCTTATATCGGGGACCTAAGGTCAGGTCAATTTCGAGACCGCCAGCACTCTTTTGTCAATAACTATCGACATAATGCAGATATAAAAGGGAAAATGACATCAATGTGTTTGTCTCACCGAGACACGTCTCCCAATATGCAACATTGAGCCTAATCTTGTGTCACCACTTGACCTTGACCTGAGGTCAAATTTCTCCGTTGACCTAACCCGATCACCATTAATATGATTCGAAGTGCTTTGACGAGACTAACACGATGGCGTAAAACAATTGCTTTATCTGTGTTAGGTAAAAAGTTATTTGCGAAAAACAGTTTTGCAAAACAAAATCACCTTTTTGACATTTGATGACCTCTGGAGCCTTCACAATTGACCTGAGATCAAATCTGAGGACATCTATGTCGATTGCATTTTTCAAGAGCTGTCTCCGTGGGGATGCCCCCCCCCCCCCCCTCCGTGGGGGGCATCTTTTTGTGGCAAACAGTACACCCATTTTTTCCTTCCGCGGATTTGGGCCGGTCGCCTTATTTTGGTATTTGAGCTTACGAAATTCGCCTTTTTCCGAGAAAAAAAAACGCGATATTCCGGAGCATATACACATATAAGTATGAATAACGTTTATCTCATACCAAGTCGCAGGGGCGTCGCCGATAATTTTTTAGTGGGGGTCGGCTGAAATGGGAAAAATAACCCCTTTTTGTCTGCATGTATTTAAGCCTTTGCTGCATTTTAAATGCAGATTTTCGTATTATAGTAGGTACTTATTATTTAGCGTGCCAAGCAGGGCGAGTTTTTTTACGTGTTTGCCTGATAAAATCCAGAAATATAGGCGGTGGGCCTTGTAGAGGATAAGAAGGTAAAAATGTTATTCCTTAAATTCAGCGTTACGACGCACCGAAGGCGTTAACGATGGCTTCGTTATGACGATGTCCACCGATGTGATGCTGCGAAGCGGCGTGACAATTTAATTTTAGGTCGTGGAAAACTAAATTTGCATTTTGGAACTAGACCGTGATTGGAGCCAAAAGTCAGGTAACCACTTTTCCTGGTTGCACATCTCGGTATGATGACAAATATTGAATTGAAAGTAGTTTTTCATATACATTAGCCTCGGATAGTAAATCACGAAGGCCGGTGGTAGTCAGCGCTCAATAGTACATATTATAATAATAATTGTATACATGTGTACCTAACTGTAACAAACCAGTAAGGCGCCGTAGTTGGCGATGAACGAGCAAGCGCGAAGGAAATGTATGGGCAAATTCAACTCGATCGGGCAAGTAGTTTCTGAGATACAAAAAAGGTGCGCACGTGCGCACGTGCAGAGGCGCCCACCTTTGACTTGTGGGAAAGTGGGAGCTGAGAGGTCCCTAACCACACACCAAATTTGAACACAATCGGCTCAGCCGTTGCAGATATATAGAATAGGGGTGTTTACGTGCGCACGTGCAAAGCCACCCAACCCCCGACTTGTGGAAAGGCGGCGGCTGAGAGGTCTCTAACCACACACCAAATTTGAACACAATCGGCTCAGCCGTTCCTGAGATACATAATAGGGGTGTGCACGTGGGCAGTGCAGAGCCACCCACCCCTGACTTGTGGGAAACTGGCGGATAAGAGGTCCCTAACCGCTCACCAAATTTAAAAACAATCGGCTCAGCCGTTCCTGAGATATAGAATATGGGTGTGCACGTGGGCAGTGCAGAGCCACCCACCCCTGACTTGTGGGAAACTGGCGGATAAGAGGTCCCTAACCGTTCACCAAATTTGAAAACAATCGGCTCAGCCGTTCCTGAGATACATAATAGGGGTGTGCACGTGGGCAGTGCAGAGCCACCCACCCCTGACTTGTGGGAAACTGGCGGATAAGAGGTCCCTAACCGTTCACCAAATTTGAAAACAATCGGCTCAGCCGTTCCTGAGATATAGAATAGGGGTGTGCACGTGGGCAGTGCAGAGCCACCCACCCCTGACTTGTGGGAAACTGGCGGATAAGAGGTCCCTAACCGTTCACCAAATTTGAAAACAATCGGCTCAGCCGTTCCTGAGATATAGAATATGGGTGTGCACGTGGGCAGTGCAGAGCCACCCACCCCTGACTTGTGGGAAACTGGCGGATAAGAGGTCCCTAACCGTTCACCAAATTTGAAAACAATCGGCTCAGCCGTTCCTGAGATATAGAATATGGGTGTGCACGTGGGCAGTGCAGAGCCACCCACCCCTGACTTGTGGGAAACTGGCGGATAAGAGGTCCCTAACCGTTCACCAAATTTGAAAACAATCGGTTCAGCCGTTCCTGAGATATAGAATAGAGGTGTGCACGTGGGCAGTGCAGAGCCACCCACCCCTGACTTGTGGGAAACTGGCGGATAAGAGGTCCCTAACCGTTCACCAAATTTGAAAACAATCGGTTCAGCCGTTCCTGAGATATAGAATAGGGGTGTGCACGTGGGCAGTGCAGAGCCACCCACCCCTGACTTGTGGGAAACTGGCGGATAAGAGGTCCCTAACCGTTCACCAAATTTGAAAACAATCGGCTCAGCCGTTCCTGAGATATAGAATAGGGGTGTGCACGTGGGCAGTGCAGAGCCACCCACCCCTGACTTGTGGGAAACTGGCGGATAAGAGGTCCCTAACCGTTCACCAAATTTGAAAACAATCGGCTCAGCCGTTCCTGAGATATAGAATATGGGTGTGCACGTGGGCAGTGCAGAGCCACCCACCCCTGACTTGTGGGAAACTGGCGGATAAGAGGTCCCTAACCGTTCACCAAATTTGAAAACAATCGGCTCAGCCGTTCCTGAGATATAGAATATGGGTGTGCACGTGGGCAGTGCAGAGCCACCCACCCCTGACTTGTGGGAAACTGGCGGATAAGAGGTCCCTAACCGTTCACCAAATTTGAAAACAATCGGTTCAGCCGTTCCTGAGATATAGAATATGGGTGTGCACGTGCGCACGTGGTGACGTAAATCGCCCCTCACCCCCCCCCCCCCCCCTG